>AWOL01S0007332.1:4350-25260 GCA_000715115.1 Nicotiana otophora | reverse complement strand
TTTTTTTTTTTTTGGAAATGTTGATTTTTATTTTGGTGTGACTGAACCCCAGAGAGAGGCTGCCTACGTATCCTTTCGAAATCAAGTCGAACAAAGTTCAATGAATATGAACTTGTTCAATTTTTTTGTTTTGTTTTTCTTCTGTTTTGTTTTCGTTTCTCTCTTCTTCTTTTTCTCTTTTTTTTCTTTCTTCTTTTTTTCTTTTCTTTTGTTTTCCTTTCTTTTTTTTTATTTGTTTTTTTTAATAACTCAGTCAGGTTTCAAAGAGGGTAATCAAAGAAAGGTAGCCGGCTCAAAAGGGTTAGCAAATGGTTGATGGTGTTTGGATAGCGAGAATGAAAGCCTTCGTCATCCCAATCAGAGAATATTAATGCTACATAGAGGGTCAAACAAAATACCTTTTGACTACATCTGCGTTGACGGTTGTTTCAGGGACATTTCCTTCGATGCTTCCCAGGTACAACGCTCTCTTTTGCAGTACTCTCGTTATAATGTATGGACCTTTCTAATTTGGAGCCAATTTTTCCTTTGCTTCTTCATGAGGTGGGAGGATACGTCTCAGAATGAGTTGTCCTATTCCCAATTTCCTGGGCCGCACTTTCTTGTTGTAGACATGAGTCATTCTTTGTTGGTACAACTACCCCTGGCAAATTGCGGTCATCCATTTTTCATTAATCATAGTCAATTGTTCCAAGCCGGTTCATGACCCAATCTTTATCCTTAATCTCGGTTTCAACAATGATCCGAAGAGAGGGAATTGTAACTTCTTCCGATTTCATTTGGACTTGGCTTAGGCCTAGTGTTCCAATTCTTTGTTTATTTTCTCACAAGCGTTATCTTTAACACATTCTGCTTCTTGATTCATTATTTCGAGGTCTGACGGCATTTTAGGATTTGGGCATGAAGTCTGCAAGCATGTCATGTTATTAAAATCCGCATTAACAGAACTTCAAAAAGAGAATAAGAAAGGTGACAAGATTAAGAAAAGAGAACATTCCTAGATAATGAAATATTAATTTTTTTGATTTTTTTTTTTAATTTGATTTTTTTTTTCATTTAAAAGATAGAAGGGTTTTCATCGGAAAGTAAGACAATAATTTAAAACATCCGGATTACACCCTGAAATAATCTGGACGCAGAAAGGATAACAAGACTGGCTACCGAGTCTCCCATTTGATGGGGGACTTTCAGGTTTGGCGACCATTTTTTGCTTTTCTTCTGTCTCGGCAATGGATGCAATGGCTTTCAATGCCGGATCAAATTCCTCATCTTTACGGATCATTCCAACTACTGGCTCATTGGTGTGAACATGCAAATGATTGTTCATCATATTAAGGACATCTTCATCCCTAAGCATTATTGCCTTGACCTCGATGAGGTCTTCCACTGCTCTCTTAAGATTCCAACGGCCTTCTGTATCACGTCACACTGCTCTAGAATGGTATTCACATCTAGCATTAGCCCACTGCGAGGGGGACTCTGGGCTTGGCCGGTTCGGGGCCACTGGCTGCAACAGACCTAGCCTGACTAGCTTTTGGAACAAGCTCGAGTATGATTCACCAATAGGGGTGAACTTATTCTTTCTGAAAGGCTCTCTTGGGCAAGGATTGTATTGGGGATCATTTGGTTGGGGGATTATATGGAACTTGGTAAGAACGGGCATTTCTAGAAAGAGGATCTCGATTTTGTGTATAATGCAGTGGCAGTATGTAAGGTTGCGCGTTCATCACTGCATAGGGAGGCAGTGCAACGACCTGTGATGTGGCTTTAAAGGCAGCATAACTCAAGATTTGACCCATTTTTTTTAAAACCATTTTCGATCATCTCCCCAATTTTGATAGCCTCGGCGAACGGATTACCCATAGCGGACATCGTATTCTGGAAGTAGTCCGCCTCTTGGGCCTATTGGAAGACCGTAACCATTTCTGCTTCGTCCATATGAGTCTTTATGAAAGCGGCTTGTTCGCGCCATTTGACAGCATATTCACGGAAACTTTTCGCCGTTTTCTTTGTCAAACTGGACACAGAGTTCTCTTTTTTTGGATTTTTACTCTTGTTTTCTTTTTCTTTTTTTTCTTTTCTTTTCTATTTTTGTTTTTGCCTTTTGTTATTTTTGTCACTTTTTTTTGTCTTCTCTTTTTTTTCAGTTTATTTGATGCAATGATCGAATCTGATGGAGATTGCCTACGTATCATGACGCCGCATGAATTAGATCTTGCGTAGTTCAGGAAGATTGGGAATAGACTGGCCCATTTTTTATTTTCTTTTCTTTTTTTTATTTATAAAGACTTTTAAAAATATATTTTTTGAGTTTTTTTTTCTTTTTATGTAATTTTGAAATTTGTTTTTTTTTAAAAAAGGAATTCTAAAGAAGGAAGAAAATATTTTGGATTTTGATTTGAAGATTCTTTTTGTTCTTTTTTTTCGAATGAAAGGCTTCAGAAAAAAAGGAAAATATTTTTGGATTTAATATTTATTTTAGATTTTCTAAGGAAAGAATTCTAGAGAGGGAATCAAGGAAAGGGAAACTATTTTTGAATTTTTTTTTTTTTAAAAACAATTGGGGTCAGAACCGATGAGGTTTATCTACATATCTCATATTCGGTGAGAATCAGACCCGCGTAGTTCGGTGGATGAGAAATAAAAAGGTAAACTAACTCTTCTTTTTTTCATATACAATTAATCCGACAAAATCTCCTAGCAAAGAAAATATTTTCAATTTTTTTTTTATTTTTCTTTTTTGAATTGGTTAAACAAAAACTTCTAAAGAAGAAGAAAAATAAAAATAATATATATATATATATATATATATATATATTTATTTATTTTTTGAATTTTTTTTTTAAAATTTCAAAAGAAAGAAAATATTTTTTTGGATTTTAGGAGAAAGACTTTTTTTTTTTAAAAGAAGAAAATATTTTTGGATTTGTGGTCTAAAAGAAAAGAAACTTCTAAAGAAGCAATTAAAGGAAGATATATTTTTGGATTTTTGAAAATTGGGGGCTGGAACCGATAAGGTTTGCCTACGTATCTCACATCCGGTGAGAATCAGACCTGCGTAGTTCGGTCAAAACTGACTATTGTTTTTAATGAAAATTAATCTTTAAAAACCATATGTACTAGACCACATCATTTTTTCTCTGTTCATTCAACTGATTTATGATGAAGTCAGTCGACATGCAAGCCTCCCAAATAATGCAACAAGTAGCATATACCATGACATAATGGTCTCAATAAGACACCTGTCCTAAAACAGAACTCGGCCCCTGCGTCGAGCGATGCTAAGTCAAATGCACATGATGCAAATAAAGCGTAGCCTACTAGGGATATTCATTGCTTGTGGCTTGTTCTTCTAAGTTTGTAAATCCTAAAGGAGATGGTATCTAGACCTGGCTTACCCGGGCGGACAATCCGAGCCCAGGAGCGTCAAGCGTCACCAGTAGTAGAATAGCACTGGCTAGCTAACGGCTCTCCCGCCTAAACACGTGTGACTAAATCCTTCACCAGAAGCTGGTAGGCTAGCTGGCTTTATCTCAAGATAGAAATTTTGTGATGTTCGTAGGCAAACACAACATAACTAATTATCAGAAGACTAAGAGGGATGCGAGAGAAGATACAATTTATATGTACAGTTCAACAATATCAAAACGGTAAAAACTCGACAAGTAACACATTAAGCCCAAATAAATCACAATATATACAAAAATTAATAAAGCCAAATAAAGTTAATGTACAAGCTCGAATTCGTGAAGTCCCCAGTAGAGTCGCCAGAGCTGTCATACCCCTTTTTCTACCCGCAAAATAATATTATGTGGATTAAAGGATTTTTTTCAATTAAAGTGACAAAACTAAGTAGGGATTATTTTATTTACAGAGTCGCCACTTAGAATTGATTTTGTTGGTGTTCCAAGTCACCTTTTATTTGAATCCCTAATCAAAGGAAGATTTGACTCTACTATTATTGGTCTGCGAAAATAAAGTTCGGGTAAGGAATTCTGTTAACCGGGGAGAAGGTATAAGGCATTCCCCGAATCCCGTAGTTCTAGCACTGTCGCTTTTATTGACTAAAATTTGGCTTCAATTATTTTTGAATAAAGTGTGTATTATTTGCCTTAAGTTACTATTGTCTAGTGCTGCTTAATAATTAATAATTTTGGCCTAGGAGCGTGCAAGCACACAAAATGCTTATTTGATTATATGTATTAAAACAAAGAACGTGTCGGTACACATGGTTTAAATACAATTAATATTGAAAAGTCAAGGAGCGGGAATGCACACATGACTACTTTATTAAAAAAAAATATCGACCAAGCACCGTGTATGAATACATGGTCTACATCTCAAATGTGCCTAAAATTGCCTATCGCTTAAATTAATTAAAAATCGTTTCTTTTTTATTTATTACTTGTTCGGCTGGAAAAAAAATATTATTATTAAAAATAATTTTCACTAATGCAAGACATTAAACCCGGGTAAGCTTATGTTAAAGTTTCATGGTATTGAGCCACTTATTTTATTTAACAAAAAATAATTTATTGGTTTTAAAGAAAATGCCCATCTTACTTTCTATTGTCATTGGGCCTACAAATTTTAGCTTATTTGGCCCATGTTGCTTAAGAGCCTCGATGACCAAGACAACACAAAATAACAAGTATTCTTCTAAGCCCAAATTGCTTCTTACATTGATGTCCAAACTAAAAATTATTTTTTTCATAAAACAAACTTACATGCCAATTATTATCTTTTATATTCTTAACCAACTATTTCTTAAGGACTAACATAATATTTCTACTCAACTACACCAATCATGGCACTAATCAAACTACACTCATTAACAACATAAAAACTACGACTAAATATAAAAACTACAAAAAAACGGTAATACTTCAATGCTAAAGAGAAGAACTATATTAAGTATAACATTATGTTGACTATA
Organism: Nicotiana otophora; assembly: GCA_000715115.1. Lineage (NCBI taxonomy): Eukaryota > Viridiplantae > Streptophyta > Magnoliopsida > Solanales > Solanaceae > Nicotiana > Nicotiana otophora. The sequence continues at coordinate 20,324 of AWOL01S0007332.1, read as the reverse complement.
ATCCAAAGAATCAAAACATTTGAAGCTAGAAGTCTTTCAATAATTATACATGAACCATGAAAGTAACTCACGGAAAAGAGCCCAAACTAAACAAACATGGTTAAAAGTGGGGTCTTTATCTTTTCCTTAAACTAAGCAATCTTAACATAATACAATTTCAATCACATATATAAAGAAGAAAATGATAATTTAACTAATTTTTAACAGATTTACATGATGATAACACTAATATAACATTCATCTTGAAACAAAATCAGATCTAATATGTTCCATAAATCAAACCGGGATCAAATCCTTCTTATTATCATCAAGAATCTGGAATATAAGAATTTGAAAGTTACCTGGTTTGTAGAATAATAAAATACGGCAATGCAACAACAAAAAACTCAGCAACAAATACAGTAGAAACATCAGCAACTCAAGTATTAAGACAACCCAGAAAACTCAAAAAAGATGCTTCAAACTGGTAGCTATCAACTTCACAAATTGCCTAAGGGGTCTTTCTATTTTTCTCGAGGTTTTTGCACTCAAATAATCCTCACAAAACTCTGAAATTTCAGCTTGTTATATGTATTAAGCTGCTGATTTTTCTTAAAGATATATGTCTTTTAGCAACTCTCCAAGATGTATCTCTGTATAAGATAGATTGTGTAATAGAGTGTCCCCCCCTTTTCAGTGAGTAAAGAGCCCTTTAAATAGGCAAATAAATCAGCTTTTTTGGACAGATTTTGGTTCACCAAAAGTTTGTCCAAAAGACTGACTTTGTGTGCTAAACACTGTTCAAAAGTTGTCAAAAAGTATTGTTCTTTCCATCACACAATGACTTTTGAGTTTTGCACTCCAAAGTCTTTGCACAGTAAAAACAACCAAACTTGTACTATTCCTTCTTTAATTTCAGCTTTTATCAACACAAAAATTCAAATACTCAAATCCAATAAAAACAAATTCACTAAGCACTTGAAACTTCTATCATAAACTATCATGACTAAGCAAATAGCTATTTCAAATCTAATGAATAACTAATTATCAGTGATTAATAACTATGAACGACTAAGCTAACATAGATTAAACACAACTAATAATAAAAATATAAATAATAATAATAAAAACAAATCAAAAAATATGCTAGACATAAACTAAATACAATACAATTAGAAAAAATAGACAAAGGAAATGAGAATAGGGGTATACCAAATGAGGGTGTTCGGGGTGGTCGCCGGAATTTGGCCGGATTTTTAGTTGCCGGATTTTCTAGATGGAATTGACATCAATAGGTAGGTCTTGATGAGCTCCATCCGTTGATGTATGTATTGTGGGGGTGGCAGTGGTCGGAACTTCAAGATTTTGGGCAACAAAGTAGCGGCTAAAGTTTCCTAGATCTAAAATTTAAGGCGTTTGAGGGGTTTTTGAAGGATTTGGTTTGGAGATATGGAAAGAGGAGGTTGTAGAGATTACATGGTGTGAATTTGGAGGTGTTTGGAGGTTGGCCGCCGCCGGTGGGTGATTTCCGCCGGCGGCAGAGAGAAGAGAGAAAGAGTTATAGGGAAAATGAGGGAATTTTTCAGATTTTTGAGGCTTTAAATACCTCTTGAGAGATCAAATATGGACCATTAGATCAAGGGGTGATCAATTGGTGAGATTTGATCTTGGGTCACTTAATGAAACGACGTAGTTGTGAGACAAAACTACGTCGTTTCGGACCCTTTCAAGGGCAGCCCCTTATCTTGCACTTTTGGCCACTTTTTCTTTCAAATTTGGCCCAATTCTTTTCTTAATCCTACTTATTAAACTAAATTTGCACAAACAAATAAATTAATTAAGTAACTTATTCAAATGATCAATTAACTATATTAATTCACCAATTGAATAGTTAGTTAATTCCTAAAATGCATAAATAAAGAAAGAACTATTTCTTGGTATTTTTATGATAGGAAATATACAATCAAAGACACAAAAATTGGGAAATATAATTAAAGCAACAAAACACTAATGACTTTAGGAGGTGTTAAAACAGTACAAAAATTAGGTATTCATATCTACGCCAACACCTTCGCACCTACGGCCTCGCAGATGCAGCAAATTCCTCGCACCTGCGAGCACTGCCCAGTCCCACTCTTGGCCGCTTCTGCGGTTTATTTCACGCACATGCGGCTTCGCACCTGCGATTAAAATCTTCGCAGGTGCGATCACACCAGTAGGCAGCAGTTCCAACATTTCCTTAAGTCTAAATTTGATCCGTTAGCCGTTCGAAACTGACCCAGGCCCCCGGGACCTCAACCAATTGTATCAACAAGTCTCATAACATAACACGGACCTGCTCGAGGCCTCAAATCACACCTAACAATATCGAAACGACGAATTACTCCTCAATTCAAAATCAACGAACTTTGAACTTTCAAATTCTACATCTTGTGCTGAAACACGTCAAATCAATCCGGAATGACTTTAAATTTTACACACAAGTCATATTTCACATTACGGACCTATTCCAATTTTCAGAATAGGATTCTGACCTCAATTTCAAAAAGTCAAACCCCTGGTTAAACTTCCCAAAAATTCACTTTCGGCAATTCAAGCCAAATTCCACTACGGACCTCTAAATAATTTTTCAGACACCCTCCTAAGTCCAAAATCACCATACGGAACTATTGGAATCATCAAAATTCAAATCCGAGGTCGTTTACACATAAGTACGCATTCGGTCACTATTTTAACTTAAGCTTTAAACCTTGGAACCAAATGTTCCAATTCATTTCAAAACCTCACTGGACCCGAACCAATTGCCCCGGAAATTCACACAACAACTGTAAAGTACAATTTGAGCAGTAAATGGGGAAACAGGGTTGTAATACTCAAAACGACTGGCTAGGTCGTTACATTCTCCCCCACTTAAACATACGTTCTTTCTCGAACGTGCCAAGAGTTGTTTCCAAGCCATCAAATCACTGTTCCATCTTACCACATACGTACCCGGGGGTGAACCCACGTCACCCTATTCCACATAAGCTTGACTACACAATGCAAATGAAAATTATTAATTTAACCTTAGCCCATAAACCTTAGAGTTTAATTTTCAACCTTTAAAATTTCTTTGAAGACACAAATCTTACATTTACACATCGTATAAGTCCGAACAAGTTGCATCGAGCTATAACTATAACCCCGGATATAATCAACCAACATATTACACAACTCGCATGCTTGTAGAACCATTCTTGATCGTAGTGACTACTCCAAAACCAACCACATACTAGTAATAAAATCATATCGAACCAAACCTCATCCCAAAACCTTCGTACACTATTGATGATACAAGAAACACGCAGAATCTCGTAACCCCTTATCAGACCAACAAGTCATGGATATCTCTCGCCCCAACCGGAACCATAATCACTTTATGAGCCGACTTCCAATATTATACTCCCGAATATACCGAAATTAAACCTGATAGTACCTATTCTAGGTCCAATGACCTTATATTACTAAACATAACTGTTCCACAGACATACCGCACCAATATAACTCTGAGCCACAACTCGTGCCATCCGTGCACCAATACGCAACATTCAAATGTACCCAGTCATGGAAAATGACTCAAATGAGAGAACTGCCCCACCAGATTAACAAGTACTGCCACAACGAAACACTAAAAATTCATCATACACCGTAGAACCATTACCCGATTCTAACACGAGGTTCATATTATATACTTCGAGCCAACTTGCTCCAAATTAATAACGGCGGAAAGGCAAATGACAAAAATACGACACAAAACCTGAAAGGACAAAACCATTACGCTATCGATCATGCAATACCCAAATACTCATCACACTCAAATTCCGCTATAAAGCTCAAATAGAATCGCACCATCTGTACACATAAACAATGAATCACAAATCCTCGTAGCATAAAGGAGTAACTCACAGATCATTTGAGAACACAAATAAGTTCAACATCAACCAAATGACACATTCCTCAATAATAGCAGTATGGAGCCAACCATTTCGGCTCAGTGTAAAATACACATCTTAATTGGGCCTACCTATGGACCCCCAAATAAACTTGGGTTACCCACAAATAGATAAAATCCATCCGAAAATCCATAATGACTGAATCATAGCACATTTTATCATCTGTCTAGCTTCGGCCACAACTTCACAGTCCGCAACCATGAAACAATCTGCTCTTGGGAACTCCCAATCTCCAAATCCATAGAACACGCGAATCACCATATTTGATTCCATCTCCACCGCCCAAATGCCAAACACCTCTCTCATACACAATTATCCCACGAGAAATACTTTAAAAGTTCTTCTGTACCACTTGACAAAATTTGAATATCAGCAGTCTATCAACCATGTGAGTACCGCAATACTAATTTATACATCCGTAAGTCAAAATACAATGCGCCTTCTGAAGTCCGCCCCTTTCTCATACAACACCAAGTAGTAATAGTATTCATCTAGTTATTTGAAACCGTCCATGTTGTCCAACATTCATTACCTTCTCTTCAAGACTGTACTGCCACCTTGTAAATGAAAATCTAGCTTTTGTACAACACATAACATCTATCTTGCCATTATGTGAAAAGCACAAGAATCTTATTATCAACTTTGTGTCACCAATAATTTACATATCATTTTAGTTAGAAACCTTTCTCTGCTTCTTTCCAGGAGGAAATCACAATACACAACACGTTCTCCACACCGGTAGAAACTATCAAGAATATTTTGGAATCCATTTGCACAGAATCAAGCCCTTAAAACTAAATTCTTCTAACTCGACCAAGCCATGCAGGTCTCCAAGTCTAGGTGTATTGCCACAAAGCACCTATAGAAAACCCCCACATCATATGCACCCAAAGAACCGATCATATCCATTACCATACTGATCCAACCTACTACCCAGTTGTCCTATTTTCTCCGAGTCCCTTCCGAATTTGTCTTCAGATTGATACTTCTTCTTGCTAAAATACCACGATCTTTAACCATAACTTACCCTACAAACCTTAGCATAGAACCACAACGCCCTACGACCCATAAGCAGCTGTATTCTTCTTAAACCTCTTCAAAAATACCAAAATTGTAACACTCACTCTGAAAATACCTTATGTGAATTTGAAATTGTTCTCCTCACCCTCCTTATAATAAAACATAGAATCCATAGTCATACTGAATTCCCGCAAGTCCAGGCACCATGCAGTGTAAATCTCAGGTTTTATCCATGCACAAGTCCGGAGAAATTCTCAATTACTATATAAAATTCTCAAACCCACTTTGCTCAAATCTAATTGCACCGCCCAAATGGGCCAAAGACACGTGCCCCATTAGCACCACAACACTCAAGGAAGTAACTCTACTTTAACACCACATACCAAGTTCATACTCTATACGCACTACATCATTCACCAATAACAACTCACTCATCCCACGATTTTTTCATATACTCATCCGTGCAATATAATTCGTAACCAGGAATTTTCCTTATTCGAGTCATTTTCGAACCCCACCTCTGCAGGTCATCACTGATTCCCAAGTATACTTTAGACCCAAACAAAATTTGACACATACCCATGAATTGATTTGTCTATAGCAGGCTTCCCCACTTAGCTCAAAGCCATAGATTAAAACACTCCATAATTCACAATACACATACCCTATTACTGTCATAATACCATAGTCAGTGCCACAAAATTCTTCTCAAGCTCATGCAATGCCAACCATAAAATACCCCAAATCATCCGCTAAGATCGTAATCCTTCTCTTGATACTCAAGTCGGCTTTCTCAGCCAAATTCGAATTCAAATCTCCACACATACGCCCCACTGGCAGAAAAAAAAACCCTCCACTCATATTACAAGGAACACACCTACATAGATTACTCTCCAGGAGATAACCCACCTCCCTAGCCTCAAATTGGCATCTTGTTATATCTTTTCGCAACCACAATTTCTACGCAATCACTAAATCATTCCGAGTCCAAACTCGTTAACCAGACCTGAGAGTTTAATTTGTCCCATAATTTAAACACGTGAAAGATCTTTCAAAACATTCACACTCGAGATTGTACGTCACATCAAATCAAAAATCAAGCACCCAATGGCCTTCCCTTTATACATTAAGGAAACACTTCTTGTTATGTTCAAATCGTCTTAACACATCCCGCGGTCACATCATACCCATCATACCGCCATTTTACCGCTCATCGAGCCACAAATTTCACTGTAGGGTCATCACCGGACATATGAGTCCAATTGTACAAATTACAACTGAAGCTACCGAGCTTAAGCTGCGATCTAAACCTGGCCTCAAGTCCCCCAAACTTGCCCATCACCAAAATATAGAATACTTATCTCGAACTTTGTTCATGGAATCACAAGCCGACGATGCACAACTAATACTGAGCTCTCATGTGCGCATACAAATACGTGGAAGGAATTCAAAGAGTTATATTTCGAGCTAAATCAATATCGCACGATAAGGAAAGAAAGATGGGATATATCCTAAATGCCTTGTAGCCTCTCGAAGATAAGTATGGACTTCATCATACCGATCTGCAAGACTCTACTAAGTAAATGGATACGTGTAAAAATATATAAATCTTCCTTGGGAAGGGTCACTTGCTCCGATAGATCAGGAGCAATAATATCCAAATCATGGCAACAACAGTCTTCATTCACAACAGGAATACTGGAAGTACAGATGGAAGAATGATATCTTCAACAACCCATGTGTGAGGGAGAGCCGAAGGAAATTTCTCTTTGAAGTCTTTTGTTGTAACAAGACTTCTAGGAATGATGGAATCCACCGTTTGAGGAGACCCTTTGAAGAGCTAACGTTCTTTGAAGAAGAAGCTATTTGGATGAAAGAAAAGCTTTTTTGTTTGAAGGGGGTTAAAGAAAGGTTTATTAACAAACAAAAGGTTATAGAAAACTTGGAAAATTATGGAGTATAAGGGGAGAAGGTTGATGCGTATAAGTAAAAGTTTTGGCGGCTAAATTCATGGCTATGATTATCTCGATAATCGGCAAAAGATGTGATAAATTGTGGGATGACGCGTGTTCGGGGCATTAAATGCGGAGAGACGTGCGTCTAATCAATCGTCAGAAGCCTTTAGAGGGGATCATAGTAATTTTCACCAAAAGAGTGTTTCTGCCAACTTTCCGGTAACACAAAGTTATGTCACCGAAAACAGGGGGACTATCTGTATAGGGTAAAATATTCTATGCTGCGTGGCCGCCCAAAAGAGGGACACGTGGAACCTAAGACGGGGGATAGCCAAAACCGAAGGCAATGATCCTGTCTGTCACCGGAAAGAATAACGCTAATAAGGATGCAATAAATACTCTTCGCCCGGTAGCATTTAATGGAGAATATTTCACAACATTAAGTATGTTTGCCCGTTACAAGGAATTTGGCATTTATGCTCACTGTTACATCTCAATGACCCTCATAATTAACATTAAAGAAGGGCACGATCCTAGGACCTCCTTTCCTAGACGTAGCTATAAATAGTGAGTTATGTTATCATTGTAAGAGAACGAATTTTCTGGCAAACTAATACTACAATCTACTCAAAGTTCTAATGAATTTTATCTTCTTATTTTCTGTTCTTATTACTATTGCGCCCGGAGGCTTCACTACCAAAGTTTTTATTTCTGTCATTTCGTCTTCCTATCAAGGCTAAGTGTTATATTTTTCTTCAATTATCTTGTTATTTCAGGATCGAATTAATTCACTAGTCTAGAAACTACGTATAAATTTAACTGTACCGTTTTACGGGTAAACATATACAAAAAATATATAAATTTATATATTTTTCGGCTATTATTTTTATAGCGGCTATACAATGTCATTTTTTCATTTTTGTCCCGCTTACCCCATGAGGAAACTTCAAGTTTGACGAGTGTTATTGCCCCTGGAGCAGTAGTTTTAACTTTTAACCTTAAAATTATGCCCAAGAGACAAACGGGATCAAAAGTTAAAGTGTCATAAAATTCTGCAATTTATTGAAATGCATTAGTTTAAGAAAATGAGCCCAAAACAATGCAAGTTGACCAAAGCCCATAGCATTTTCTATTCTTGTTTTTGTTTGAAAAAGATCCATTTCTGAAAAGAAGGCCACGCATCGGCCAACAGCACCACCACTTTCAAAATCTTGCCACCACAACTCCTCTCTGTCCTCTGGAACTGCTTACGTTCTCTTCCACTGACGGAATCAAATTGTATGTTTCCCTTTTTCTCTCTGTAATTTTGTCAAAAATTCTTGTCCTTTGTTTTTTCTGTGATTTTTAGTGAATATTATCTGAGGTATACTTAATTGTTTGGGATAGTTTCGATCCATTTTAAGCATATTGTCTTAGCTATACTTGATTTTAAGCTCTTAAACTTAGATGAATTGCCCCCACTTTGTATTTTGTTAGCATCTGAAATTACAGCTAAAAGATAGAAACTTTGCATTTTTTAGAGTTCTTTCCCTTGCTATTTGCTGAATTTTCTTAATCCTCTTAGATATATTATTAGGAATATGATTCGTATAATAGATTAAATTTTGTATGACCATTTCTTTTGTTTCAGTAGGAGAAAAACGTTTTTTTTACTGTTGTGAAGCATAACTATCCTTTCATTTCTTGAGCATGAAGGTAGCCGGGGTGTGCATAGTTGTTTGAATCCAACAATTAAGCAACAATCTATAAATTTGATCTTAGAATTGTAATTTTCTTTTTTTGTTCCCAATTCTAATTTTTGGTCGCATAGTTTCATTGCAAGCATTGCCCTTTCAAGTGTGATTGTACAGTTTGATGGTTGTGTTATTGTGGCATTCATTCTTGAGGTCATAAAACTCATGTTTTGATGTATTATAGTGTAACAACCCAACCTACTAGTGGTATTGTCTGCTTTGGACCTAGGTCCGCACGGCTTTAAAATGCGTCAATAGTATCTAAGGCTTGTTTCCTTATATACGCAACATATCTTATGTGTTTTGCCGATGTGAGATTTGCCTAGGGTATTACATGTACACACCTCCATAGGGACTCAACGTTCTAACTGAGGTTTGTTCCACCACCTTCTCAAAGATGTGAATTTTCCTAAATGCAGTTGAACAGTGAGGTTTGCCCCACCATTGCCCAAGGTTGCACGCGGAGTGGCTCCCATGGCTTCTATAATAGCCTAGTCCACTAGTGATATCGTCCGCTTTGGACCTAGATATGCACGGCTTTAGAGTGTGTCATTAGGGTCTAATGTTTGCTTCCTTATAACCCAACATCTCTTCCGTGTTTTGCCGATGTGGTATGCCTAGAGTGTCATATATAGGGTTTCCGTTGTCCTTGTGGTAAATATTTGGAAGTAAAATGTCTTGCAACCCCTAAGGCTCGTCAAATAAGTACCATTTCTCTTCTATTCTGTTTCATAAGAGTGACTAAGTTCTCTTTTTGTGGGGGAGGGAGGAAGACCTCAAGCTCCGGTAATGCTTCAAGAAATTTACTTTAAATTCTTCTTAAAGGAATAGATTAGGAATGGTCTACGTAACATTGAGCCAATACATTTTAAGCTTTCTTAGAAGTGGATCAATTTGTGTTTCGTTCTGTACTCCCTACTAGACTTACTCGTGTTCATTATCCTTAGAAATAGTATTATTAATAGTGTTGTTCCACGCTTAAAGTTACAAGGCGATGTGAAATGTTGTATTAGGCTTCTAATTGGAGAAAGGATGCGATTTGGAAGAGCATAGTGAGTCGTAAAGCGATTGAAGCTAGAAGCAGTTGCTCCGTTGAATCTGGCTTTAGAGATGAAAAGGAAAAGGGAGGAGGAAAATAGGGCCTTTTGCTACCTGTGTACTAGGAGTCCTCTCCATGTACTCTTCTATGTTCTCCTTAGTTGCTGTTTTATGCATTTTCTTAAGACACCGCTTAGAATGGACAGGTTTGCATTTAATTCTGTTTCTTCATAACCCATTTAAACCTACCCCATACAGAATACCAGTCTACCCGTTTCCCAGCTATACATTTCAGCAGCGAAAGGTTGACAATAATTTTTTTCCTCATGCAAGAAACAAGAAATAATGCTGAACCCTGGTTGTCGTCCACTGTCTAATAACTCTTATAAAACAATTCTTTTGATGAATTGGAAAACAATTCAAAGCCAAATAGTTTTTCCAGAAACCCTTTAAGGTCTGTTGAAGCATATATCGACTTGTCATATCCGTGTATTGCCTGTCCTCCATGTCATGCCAAGTTAATTTGTATGTATGAATATAGGTATAAATCAGTTCTATTTCTCCTTTTCATTTTGTTTTCTTGCTGAAAAAGAAATGGTTGTCTTTCCCTGCTCCTCTCCCTTCCCTATATTAATAGTTCATCTGTACTTGATGCTATGTTGTTGATATTTATACTCATGCTAATGACTGTAGGAAAACCGCACTAGGGATTGAAATGAATGGTGCTTCCTCATCTGGTGGTGTAAGAGCTGCTTTATCCTATTGTGTGCAGCAAGTACGAAGTTATGATTATCATCACTACCTTTGCCTTCTTGAACTTCCTATAAACATGCGGAAGGCTGCATTTGCGCTCCGAGCTTTCAATGTGGAGACGTCCCGAGCTATGGACGTTGCTTCTGATCCGAGAATTGGTCTTATGCGCTTGCTGTGGTGGCAAGAAGCTTTGGACAAGATCTATTCCAACCAGTTAATTGAGCATCCAGTAGCTCAGGCCCTCGCTTCTGTGGTATCTGAGCACAAGGTTAGCAAAAGTTGGCTGAAACGAGCCGTGGAAGCTCGAATAAATGATGCAAAAAGAGAAAATAATGAAATTCCACAAACTGTTGAAGAATTGGAGCGATATGCTGAGGACACAACTTCAACTATTTTGTACTCTACACTTCAAGCAGGTGGTATTAGATCCACAACGGCAGACCATGCTGCTTCACATATTGGTAAGGCAAGCGGCCTTCTTTTGCTGCTTAAATCACTGCCATACCATGCTAGTCGAAACCATCAGTTTTCATATATACCAGCCAAGGTGGCTGAGAAACACGGATTGTTGGTTCACCAAAGTGGTCAGTCAGAGATCAGAAAGGACTCGCGCGAGGCTCTTTGTGATGCAGTATTTGAAATGGCATCTGTCGCTAATTCACATTTGCAAAAGGCTCGAGAATTGGCTGGAAGTGTTCCAGCTGAAGCTCTCCCTGTACTTTTGCCTGCTGTGCCTGCCCAGGTTATTTTAGATTCTTTTACTCGGGTGCAGTTTGATGTGTATGATCCACGGCTGACACGTGGAATTTTAGGGGTACCCCCTTTGTTGTTTCAGTTGAAACTGAAATGGTATTCATGGAGGGGTAAATACTGACATTACCTTTATGCCTCTGTTAGCTCCTTTAGCGTTGGTCATCCGCCATTGTTTTCTGGTTTTATCAGATCAACGTGTGAAGCGTGGATGAATATTATTTGTAGAATATGCGTCTTAAGCAAGTTTAATATCTATGCTAACCCGTGAAAGCAGTAACTGGCATTACAAGTATGAATTTTTGATGAGTAATTAAATTCTCACATGGATAAAATGATGATTCGGCGGTTAGTATGTCTGGTGTTTCATCCTTAAACAGAAAGAGGACAACATCAACTTCAAGTGTTTAAATAAATTTCTGCGAGTACTCTATCTGTTTTGACATTCTCATGTTCACTCTGGATTGCTGCTTGCTAGTTTGTTGGCACCATATTGCTTTGGTAGTTTGGAAGTAGCGGAGAATTTAATCATAATCTGTTATTTTACCTTCTTTTAATGCATAGCCAGAAACTTGAGGAGAGGCAAATGAGTCGGATTCAGTAAGCAATATCTACTAACCATTTGCACTTTGTTTCTTTTCAATGTTCTTTTCTCTGTCATCTCAATCTTGGGATATTGAGTTGTTTTCAGGCCTGTTGTACCATATTTTGTCAAAAACATTGTTAAGTGTAATGCACTGTAATAGAGCTTCAATGCCTTTTTCAACTCCAAGACTTCTTTATTTCACATATCATACTGGTTAGAGAAAGTGAGCTAAGTTTTATATGCTTTCATTCTTCTCATTGTTATACAACCTACTGGTATTGCATCCACAAGTTTTTCCTAGCGGTCAATGAAATGAGCGAACAATCATGAGATATTACGGTTCTAATCTGAGCATAGAAAAATCGTTAGATAATTTCTTCCATATGTAGTTATCGGGTAATTATGCTGGTGGGATTTAGCTAGTACAATAAACTGGCTTGGGCACTACTGTTATCAAATGCACACGGGTGTTGAATGAAACAAACAAAACGCTAATGCAAAACCAATAATTCCTATGATTTCTTTGTTTATAATGAAGGGGAGCCTTGGCGTAATTGGTAAAGTTGTTGTCATGTGACCAGGAGGTCACGGGTTTGAGCGGTGGAAACAACCTCTTGCAGAAATGCAGGGTAAAGCTGCGTACGATAGACTCTTGTGGTCCGGCCCTTTCCCGGACCCTGCGCATAGCGGGAGCTTAGTGCACCGGGTTGCCCTAATGAAATATTACTCTTTTTTATTTTTTATTTTTGAAGGGGAGCCTTGGCGTAACTGGTACAGTTGTTGTCATGAGACCAAGAGGTCACATGTTCAAGCCGTGGAAACAGTCTCTTGCAGAAATGCAGAGTAAGGCTGCATACAATAGACTCTTGTGGTCCGGCTCTTTCCCGAACCTCGCGCATCGCGGGAGCTTAGTGCACCGGGCTGCCTTTTTTTAATTTTTGTTCCCATTCTTTTGTCATATGACATACTGGTGATGAATAAAACAATCATATTGTAAGAGTACCAGAAAGAAAAATAATGCTCCATTTATGACCATATTATAAACTAATTGACAGCTTAAATGTTGATTTACTTGTCTCTTATTCAGGTTTAAAAAGAATATAGTTCAAATTTTTTGTATGTTTCCATTCTTCTCATTGTCACAAAGCAAACAGATGGTGAATAAAACAACCATGTGATAGAGTACCAGAATTGTCTCATAATCAGATAAATTGACAGCTTAAAGTGGATTTGTTTGTTTCTGATTTGGATAGAAAAGTGAAGCAAAGTTTTTATGTATTCATTATTATCATTGCCATATAGCATACTGGTAATGAATAAAACAACAGAATGCTTGTACCAAAAAAGAATATTTAAAATAATAATTGACCATGTTATCTCATGCTTAAGTAAATGACAGCTTAAAGTGGATGTAGTTGTTTCTGATTCAGAGTAAAAAGGATACTAAAATTTAATTTCTCATGATTAAGTAATTGAGACCTTACGGCTTGTTTGGATTATATTGTTACATGTCGTTTTCATAATGTATCGTGTTGTATTTTACTGCATTGTATTGTATTGTTTGATGAATACAACGTTTGGATAAATTGTATCGTTTGCCGTCGTCGCATGATGTCAAGCACCAACAATATGAAAAATAAACTTGCAATATTACTAAGAAAAAATATGATACAAAGTTGAATTATTATATAAAAAAGTATGATAAACGATAAAATATGATTATTTAATAATAATGAAGGGCAAGATGAGAGAAAAAAAGCAAGAAAACGACGCCACCACACCAAATTCGTCGTTCCATAAAGTGACTTTCCGTCGTTACGTAACGATAAATTTAATGATACGATACAATATATTTTTAGTAATAATCAAAACAAACATTATATTTAATGCGGGCACCCAAGGGTGTGATTTAGCGGTCCGTAAAATAGGTAAAAACTATGAAAACCAATGTTTAAGTATAAGTACAGGCAAAACACTAGGTGATTATTTCATGTATGCCTAAACTTTGGTGGTTATTCGAGCCTATATTAGTGGAAAGTAGTAAGTATTCAATAAAATAGTGGAGGTGCACGATAAGTTTGTTTGAACGAATGGAGTAAAGTTTTATATGTTATCATTCTTTGTAATGTCATATAGCGTACTGGTGGTGACTACGTTCGAAGTTACATTATCCAAAGTCGATTGAAAAATTACACCTGTGTATAGATAAATTAGAACGTCCTTTGTCGAGAATTTTTTCTCGCTTCTTTCAATCTCTTTTCTTGAAAAACCTCCACAATGCATCAACCTAAAGATTTGGATAGACCGAAAGTCATGTAAGGTGGTTCATTTAGTGAGTTGATCGCTTAAATTGTCACTTAACTAATATAAATTTTGTAAAAAAAATCACTTTTCTTTATTTTGTCAAAGAAAAATCATTCTATTTTTGCCAATTCACATAAACAGTTACTCTAAGAATTAAGGTAAATTGAGGTCGAAGAAATTCAACAAATACTCTGTACAAATATTATATCATCCACACCCTAAGAACCCAAGTTTTGGCATAACTGTAAAAACTTTTACATATATTTTTTTTTCTTTTTAGAAAGGACAAAATAAAATATTAAACTAAGCTTCCGTACCTCCGGAAAAGAGACCGAGTGGGATCAAAGAAACTAGAGGACTGATCACTAAAACAGAATAACAAACCTTAACATGGTCATAATCGGAGCGGAAATTAAGTAGTGAATCAAAAACTACTTACACTACTTTCTCCATAAACATTTATTAAAAAAAATAGTATACTTTTAAATTTCAGATTAGTCTCTGATCACAACTCACCAGTACTTGTGCCTCCAGCTCTGCCTTCCACGGCGTCTTCCACCACCACCCGTGGCGGCGATTCTTGATTGAACGTACTCGAATTCGGATATCCGACAAGGGATTTGGATCCCACCCGAGTGATTGAACCCATATTCCATTTCAGTCTCTCTCAACAAATCAGCAAATAAAGGATGATTAAAGTAAATCACAGGCACTAAAACTCTACATGCATTATCCTCTTTTTCACCAACGTACACAGCCAAATGACCCTTTGGTACAATCATTTCCTTCTGCTCCATGAAATCTTGCCCGACCCGAATATAACCCGAATTTGGTCTTGTAAAATTAAGACCTTTAGCACCATACTTCAACAAATTTCCCAAATTACATAGCTTTGAAATTGCTCTTGTTGCATAATTAGAGGATCCTAACCGTTTGTAGCTGATTCTTCCCCTTCTTCTCCTATGAATAAACCACTTGAAAACTCTCACTAGCCTTCTTCCAATCCTGAATCCTCTCACTTTCCCCATACTTTTATTAACTGATTCGGAAGATAAACTATCAGTTAATGACGTGTTTGATGCTTGTTGCCAAGATAGATATTTTACCGTCTCGATATAAGAACTGATGCTTTCTAACCCACTATAATTATAGATGATTTCCGCCTCGAAGGAGGTCTAAGGATGATAGTGTGTACGCAGAGACCTTACTCTACCTTGAAGGTATCTCCGCCTCGAGATCAACAACAACAACAATAGCAAATCTAGGGTAACCCCAACAGTGGAGTTTGGGGAGAATAGTATATACGCAGATCTTATCCTTAAAAGATATTTCCGCCTGGAGATCAAAAGTATCAATTTTTTCTTTGGTAGAATAAAGGGGATTCTTGAAATTGGCTATTGATAAAGCATTTCAAGAAGTTGTAACTGAAAATCTGAAGTTGAATGGAGTTTAATATTGATGGAGTACTTTTTTTTAGGGACCGTTTGGCTTCTTGTAGAGTAGTAATGGTGATAATAAAGTAGTATTAATTAAAAGAAAGTAAAGAGCCAAAGACTAACTATCAATGGGATAAAAAAGGAAGCAAAGAGCCAAAGACTAACTATAAATGGGACAAGAAAGGACAATACGTATATAGAGGATTTATATAGCTTACTTTGATTTGTTTTGAACTGAGACGCAGTTATTATTGCAACCAAGAAGAATAAGTCAAGAGATAGTACTATAACAAGTTGTACAAACAAAACAAGAATGAGGTTTTCTTGTTGTAGATGACTATGTCTATGATGTGGAGGATTATGGCAAGTCAAACATGGTGGAAGTATACATAACTATGTATATATAGCATTTGGGGTTGGGGTGGGGT
>AWOL01S0007329.1:39894-53873 GCA_000715115.1 Nicotiana otophora | reverse complement strand
GCTAAGTCCGTGGGAGCCCAACAACGAAATCCATAGTGATCCGCTCCTATTTCCATTCTGGAATCTCTAACTTCTGAAGTAATCCACCCGGTCGCTGATGCTCATATTTCACCTGTTGACAATTTAGACACCGAGATACATGCCCCACTATGTCTTTCTTCATCCGACTCTACCAATAGTGCTGTCTCAAGTCCTGATACATCTTTGCAGCATCCGAATGAATGGAGTACCGCGAATTGTGAATCAACTCACGCAAACCATCCACATTAGGCACACATAGCCTGCCCTGCATCCGTAATACATCGTCATCTCCAATAGTTACTTCCTTGGAATCACCGTGTTGAACTGTATCCTTAAGGACAAGAAGATGGGGGCCATCATACTAACGTTTCCTGATGCGATCATAAATAGAAGACTGAGAAACCACGCAAGCCAAAACTCGACTCGGCTTGGAAACATCTAGTCTAACAAACTGGTTGGCCAAGGCCTGAACATCCAAGGCTAAAGGACTCTCTGCTACCGATAAATATGCTAAGCTGCCCAAACTCTCCGCCTTACAACTCAAGGCATCGGCCACCACATTGGCCTTCGCGGGATGATAGAGAATGGTGATATCATAATCCTTAAGCAACTCCAACCATCTCCGTTGCCGCAAATTAAGATCCTTCCGTTTAAACAGATGTTGTAGACTCCGGTGATCGGTGTAGATCTCACAATGGACACCGTACAAATAATGCCGCCAAATTTTTAAGGCATGAACAATAGCTTCTAACTCCGGGTCATGTACATGATAATTATTCTCATGCACCTTTAACTGTCTAGACGCGTAGGTAATCACCCTACCGTCTTGCATCAACACTGCGCCGAGACCAATACGCGTCGCGTCACAATATATAGTATATGATTCTGTACCTGTAGGTAATACCAATACTGAGGCTGTAGTCAAAGCTATCTTGAGCTTTTGGAAACTCTCCTCATATTCCTCGGCCCACCTGAACGGAGCACCCTTCTGGGTAAATTTGGTCATAGATGCAGCAATAGAAGAGAAACCCTTTACAAATCGGCGATAATACCCAGCCAAACCAAGGAAACTCCGGATTTTCGTAACTGAGGACGATCTGGACCAACTCTGCACTGCTTCAATCTTCTTTGGATCTACCTTGATCCCCTTGAACGAAACTATATGACCCAAAAATCCCACTGAATCAAGCCAGAATTCACACTTTGAAAATTTTGCATATAACTTCTTTTCTCTCAAAATCTGAAGCAGAGTCCTCAGGTGTTGTTCATGATCTTCCTGACTCCGGGAATACACCAGAATGTCGTCAATAAACACAATGACGAAGGAATCAAGATAAGGCTAAAATACACTATTCATTAAGTGCATAAATGTTGCTGGGGCATTAGTCAGCCTAAAAGACATCACAAGGAACTCATAATGACCGTACCGAGTCCTGAAAGCAGTCTTCGGGATATATGGCTCCCGAATCTTCAATTGAAGATAGCCTGAACATAAGTCGCACTTAGAGAACACTCTAGCACCCTGAAGCTGATCAAATAGGCCATCAATACGTGGCAATGGATACCTGTTCTTCATGGTAACCTTGTTCAGCTGGTGGTAATCAATACACATCCACATAGAACCATCCTTCTTCTTTACAAATAAGACAGGAGCACCCCAAGGCGATATACTGGACCGAATGAAACCCTTATCAAGAAACTCCTGTAACTGTTCTTTTAATTCTTTCAACTCTGTTGGGGCCATACGGTATGATGGAATAGAAATGGACTGAGTGCCCGGTAACAAATCAATGCCAAAGTCAGCATCCTTGTCGGGTGGCATACCTGGAAGATCCGCCGGAAATACATCAGGAAAATCCCTTACTATAGGAACTGACTCTATAGTAGGAGTATCAATACTAACATCTCTCACATAGGCCAGATACGCATCACACCCCTTCTCAACCATTCGTTGAGCTTTAAGAAATGAAACAACCCTGCTAGGAATATGATCCGAGGTACCCCTCCACTATAGCCACGATAGACCTGGCATAGCCAATGTCACCATCTTGGCGTAACAATCAAGAATAGTGTGATAGGGTGACAACCAGTCCATGCTCAAAATAATATCGAAATCCACCATACTGAGCAATAATAATTCATCTCTGGTCTTAAAACCGCTGATAACAATTAAACACGACCGATACACACGGTCCACAATAATAGATTCACCCACGGGTGTAGATACATGAACAGAAGAACTCAAGAAATCACGTGATACGCCCAAATACGGGGCAAAATAAGATGACACATAAGAATAAGTGGAGCCTGAATCAAATAAGACTGACGCATCTCTATGACAGACTGGAATAATACATGTGATAACAGAATCAGATGCAATCACATCTGTCCTAGCAGGAAAGGCATAATATCTGGCCTGGCCTCCCCCTCTAGGGTGACCTCTACCTGCCCGACCTCCACCTCTAGCTGGATGTGCAGGTGGAGTGGCAACTGGTGCAGTAATCATGGCCTAAGAAGCCTTAAGACCCTGTGGAATAAGTGGGGCCTGAGAAATCCGTGGAGGTGCACCCCTCCTAAGTATGGGGCAATCCCTCATGATATGACGAGTGTCACCACACTCAAAATAAGCCCTCGAAGGACGTGGCTGCTGGGACTGGCTCGGACCTGATCGACTAGATTGTCCGCTGAAAACACCCCGTACAGGAGATACAGAAGACACTGGTGGTGCATAATATGGAACCTGAGGTCTGGGAGTAGTCAAAATACCACTGGAAGCTGGAAGTGCTGAATGAATAGTACGGCTCATATAACCTCTACCATGACGGGTTGCAACTGGGGCACGAGAATTATTATATGTGCTAGAATCTCGGGGTCTCTTAGCTTCCCTCTCTTCTCTCTCCCAAGTCTGCATACCTTCTAATCTCCTAGCAATTGACACCACCTGTTGGTATGTGATTTCCATCTCTAGCTCTCGGCCCATACTGTATTTGATACTAGGGTGAAGACTCTCAATAAATCTGTGAACCCGCTCTCGAACAGTAGCAACGAAAGACTGTGAGGAACATACTCCCTTAAGAACATATCCAAAAATTAAGGCCAAGTGAGTGAAGATGTCTCAGCGGAACTATCCAACTCATATGCCTGCCACCACTGGTAGGCTGCTCTTCTAAACTGGAATGCCATGAAAGAAACCCCACTGGAATCCACAATACCCATAGTACGAAGGATATGGTGACATTCCTCCAGAAAACCCTGAGCATTCTCTGAAGCTAAATCGCTGAAAGTGGGAGGGTGGTACTTATTATACCTCTCGAGCCTGAGCTGCTCCCCCTCTAAAACTGTTGTCCTAATCTCAGGCTGAACTGGGATAACTGGTTGTACTGGTATAACCTCTAGGGCATGGTCAACTTGGGCCCTTGGTTCTAAAGTGCGGGCGGTGGGAGTCTGTGCTCCTCCCCTGTCCTGAGATGTGGCAGGAGCAAGTGGAATTAACCCTGCCTGAGCTAGAGTGCCAAACATGCTCAAAAACTGGGCAAAAGTCTCCTGAAGTGCAAGAGTAGTAACATGCGTCTCATGTGCATGTTCTCCAACTAGAGCTATTGGTGGTTCTGGTGCAGCAGCTCGTGCAGGTACTTTGGCTGCACCACGTGCTCTTCCTCGGCCTCTGGCTCGGCCTCTGCCCCGACCTCGGCCTCTTGCGGCTGCAACAGGGGGCGTGGGTGTCTGATCATCATATCCGGTTGTGCGTGTCCTCACCATCTGTGAGAGAATAGAAAGACAATTGTTTAGAACTTTGAAATCAACAAAGGCGCACAATAAGGAATCAAAGAAGTGAATATTTCCTAACAGTTCCATAGACTCTCGAAGATAAGTACAAACGTCTCCGTACCGATCCACAAGACTCTACTAAACCTACTCGTGACTCATAACACCTATGAACCTAGTGCTCTGATACCGACTTGTCACGACCCCAAATTTCCTCCGTAGGAGGTCGTGATGGCACCTAGTATCTAAGACTAGGTAAGCCTATCATTGCGGAATAATCATAAATATCTAAAATAAATAAACTACAATTTAAATAATTACAACTCCCAAAACCCGGTAAAAATAAGTTACAAGCTTCTAAAAATTTATTCTCAATGTTTCTATATATCAAGGTCTAAAGAAAAATAAGGAAGCAACATAAAATGATAGAAGGGGACTCCGGAGTCTGTGGACACTGGCAGATATACCTCGAAGTCTCCGTACGCATGTAACTCACCGAGGTCTAGACTGGTAAGATGTACCTGGATTTGCACAAAAAGATGTACAGAAGCGTAGTATGAGTACACCACAGCGGTACCCAGTAAGTGCCAAGCATAACCTCGGTAGAGTAGTGACGAGGTCGCGTCAGGCCCTACTGGAGAATAGATAATGACATGAAAAATGTTTAAACAATTTAATAAGATAAAATGACTATGGAAATGAATCAAATAGTATGTCACATTTAATGACACCAAATAATTTTAAATAATATCTCGTGGAATCAAAACAGAATTCCTTTCAACTTTATGAAAATCACAACAATTAATCGAAGGCAACTATGGCCATAAATCAATATCAACAAGGGCACTACCGAGGTACCGCCTCGTAGTCCCAAATCATAAATAAATTCACAATATCTGGTTTTCTTATCTCACCGCGGGAGCCTTCACAATTTATTTTAAAGAAAATATTTTTTTCGAAATAGCATCCCGCGTTTTAGCCATCCTTATCACACTGCATGACTTCTGGAAGTTCCTCCTACTAGCCACGCATATCAAGCCACCCTTATCTCACCGCATGCGTTTCAATACCCAAACCTTATACCACCGCATGCGTATCAATATCACAACATATCACAATTTGTACCTCAAGTGCCCAAATATTTCAATTTGTCAAAATAAATCAATGATATTTTTCACAATAAAGAGCTCACGGCTCATGCCAACATAAATCATCAATAATACTTTTTCACAACAAAGAGCCCACGGCTCCATCACAATGAGTACAAAAGTCTTACAAAATATTCAGGAATAAATAATTTAGCAAAAGAATAATTCACGAATAAATCATTTAGCAAAAGAATATTTCAAATCTTTAATACGTTGCTTCAAAACTAAATTTAAAATGTCAAATACTTCATATATAATAATATTTAATTTAAAGAAAATCAATTTCAAATAATGCACAGAATAAAAGAGATCAAGTTTCAACCAAACAGGTAAAACAATTAGCAAGAAAAGGTCAAGCAAATTTAAAGTATACAAATCAAATCAATGATGGACAATATAACAAGATTTAATAAATTAATTAATATGCAACAGTGATCTTCACAATTTAAAAATATAATCCTTCACATTTAGTCTGTGTACACGCTCGTCACCTCGCGTACACGACTTTCATCACATTACAATTAATACCAATCCTAGGAGAAATTTCCCCTACACAAGGTTAGACAAGTCACTTACCTCGACTTGTTCCAATTTAACCAAGTAGTATGTTTTTTCCTCGATTTTCCAATTCCGGTCGACTCGTATCTAGTCATAATTAATTCGATACAGTCAACAAAAATTATAAAATTAATTTTTGTTAGAAAATACTATATTTTTCAATAAAAATCCGAAATTAAGTCAAAAATGGCCCGTGGGGCACACGTCTCGGAACTCGACAAAAGTTACAAAATCCGAAAGCCCATTCAACCACGAGTCTAACCATACCAATTTTATCAAAATTCGACCCCAACTCGACCCTCAAAGCTTAAAATCTTATTTTCAAATCCATAAGTTCCAACACCCAATTTACACCTTAAAAACATGTAATATAGTCGGATTATTTGATGATAATTCAATATTATGGAGTAGAAATGATCACAAGGGACTTACCTCAAGTTTTTCCGTGAAAACCTTGCTCACAATCGCCCAACCCGAGCTTGAAATGCCCAAAAATGGCAAAAGCTCGGAACCCCTATGTTTTTGTACTGTCCAGGAATTTACGCATCTACGGCAACTTGGCCGCTTCTGCGCCAACCGCATGTGCGGAAAAAGTCCCGCATCTGCGCGCCTGTTTGCGCTCTTGCGCAGGCCGCTTCTGCGCGCGTCCCTCCGCATCTGCGCTCACGCAGGCGTGGAATTTCCCTCGCACCTACGACCATTGCCTCATAGTCCGTTTGCGCATCTGCGCTTGCCAGGCTCGCTTCTGCGAGCTCGCACCTGCGATAGAATTTCCGCATGTGCGAAAGCAGCAGAGGGCAGAAACTTCACCTATTTCTTCTAAGTCTGAATTTGATCCGTTAACCATCCGAAAATCACCCGGGGCCCCCCGGGACCTCAACCAAATGTACTAACAAGTCCTAAAACATCATACAGAGCTGTTGGAATCATCAAAATTCTATTTCGGGGTTGTTTGCACATAATTCGATATCTGGTCACTATTTGAACTTAAACTTTTAATTATTTTTCTTTAAAATTCCATATCTCGGGCTAGGGACCTCGGAATTTGATTCCGGGCATACGCCCAAGTCCCAATTCACGATACGTACCTACTGGAACTATCAAAATATTGATCCGAGTCCGTTTTCTCAAAATATTGACCAAAGTTCACTCAATTGAGTTTTAAAGCTCTAATTTATATTTTAATCCATTTTTCACATAAAAACTTTCAATAAAATTTTACGGACTGCGCACGCAAGTCGAGGAATGATAAATAGTATTTTTCAAGGTCTTAAAATATATAATTAATTATTAAATTTAAATATAACATTTTGGGTCATCACAATAACCAATAAGACCTGCACTACCTTTGTTAGCATAAAACAAACCCATATTAAGAGTTCCCTTTAAAAATCGCAAAATATGCTTAATCCCATTCCAATGTCTCTTTGTAGGATAAGAGCTATATCTTGCTAGTAAATTAACAGAAAATGATATGCCATGCCTTGTAGCATTATCAAGATACATAAGTGCACCAATTGCACTGAGATATGGTGTTTCAGGACCAAGGAGTTCCTCTTCCTCTTCTAGAGGTCGGAACGGGTCCTTATTCACTTCAAGTGATCGAACAACCATTGGTGCACTCAATGGGTGCGCTTTGTCCATGTAAAAGCATTTTAAGACCCTTTCTGTATAGGCAGATTAATGGATAAAGATCCCGTCTGCTAAATGTTCAATTCGCAGACCAAGACAAAATTTTGTCTTTCCAAGATCTTTCATCTCAAATTCTTTCTTAAGATATTCAATTGCCTTTGGGAGATCTTCTGGAGTTCCAACAAGATTTATGTCATCAACATAAACATCAAGTATAACAAATGCGGATGTCATTTTCGTTATAAAAATACATGGACAAATAATATCATTTATGTAAGCCTCTTTCAGCAAATATTAACTGAGGCGATTATACCACATGCGCCCAAATTGCTTTAAATCGTACAAATATCTTTGTAATCTGATTGAGTATATTCCTCGAGATTTTGAATATGCTTCAGGCATTTTAAATCGTTCAGGGATTTTCATGTAAATTTCATTATCAAGTGACCCGTACAGAGAAGTTGTAACCACATCCATTAGATGTAGTTCAAGCCTTTCACGTAAGGCTAAACTGATGAGATATCGAAATGTTATGGCATCCATAAGGGGCAAATATGTTTCTTCATAATCGACTCCAGGTCGTTCTGAGAATCTTTGTGCGACAAGGCAAACCTTGTATCTTTCAACTTCATTTTTGTTATTCCTTTTTCGCACAAAAACCCATTTATGACCAACTGGTTTTATACCATCAGGTGTTTGGACTACTGGTCCAAAGACCTTTCTTTTAGCAAGTGCGTTCAATTCTGATTGAATTGCCCTTGCCATTTTGGCCAATCAGATCTTTGTCGACATTCTTCGACAGATCGGGGTTCAAAATCCTCACTATCTTCCATAATGTTAAGTGCAACATTATATGCAAAAATATTATCCACCGCTATTTCAGATCGATTTAAATTAATCCCATCACCAGTAGAACTTATTAAAAGTTCTTCGCTCACTTGAGTCTTGGGTTCATTGATTTCTTCGGGAATCTCAGAACTAATCAGATCTTAGGTCTCTTCAGGAGATCCCTTCATAGTATCGTTATCATTTGTCGATTTTCTTTTTAGAGGATTTCGATCCTTAGAACCCAAAGGCCTACCACGCTTTAGGCGTGCTTTAGGCCTACGGTTTACTTCCTGCTGGGACATCAATTCGGATAGGCACATTTTCTGCAGGGATATGTGACTTAGTTATCCTATTCAAATCAGTAAATACGTCTGGCATTTGATTTGCTATATTTTATAAATGGATAATCTTCTGGACCTCCTGATTACATATATGGGTACGTGGATCAAAATGAGATAACGATGAAACTTTCCACACAATTTTTCTTTTGATTTCCTTTATCTCTCTCCCTAATTGTGGGAAATTTATTTCATCAAACCGACAATCTACAAATCGAGCAGTAAATAAATATCCCGTTAATGGTTCAAGATAGCGAATAATAGAGGGTGGTTCAAACCCAACATATATTCCTAACCTTCTCTGTGTGCCCATCTTACTGCGTTGTGGTGGTGCTATTGGCATATATACAACACATCCAAAAATTCGTAGATGGGCAATATCTGGTTCATGACCAAAAACTAATTGTGACGGAGAATATTTATTACAATGTGTCGGTCTAAGACGGATAAGTGATGCTGCATGCAAGATAGCACCCCAAACAGTAGTGGGCAATTTTGTTTTCATAAGTAGTGGTCTTGCTATCAATTACATGGATTTAATAAGTGACTCTGCAAGGCCATTTTGAGTATGAACATAAGTTACAGGATGTTCAACTTTTATCCCAACTGATAGATAATAATAATCAAAAGCTTGAGATGAGAATTCTCCAGCATTATCAAGGCGAATAGCCTTTATGGGATAATATGGGAATTGTGCCCTTAATCGAATTATTTGGGCTAATAGCTTTGCAAATGTCAGGTTGCGAGATGATAGTAGGCACACATGAGACCATCTTGAAGATGCATCTATTAGGACCATAAAATATCTAAACATCCCACTTGGTGGGTGAATAGGTCCACATATATCCCTATGTATAAGTTCTAAAAAGGCAGGGGATTCAATGCCAACCTTCATTAGTGATGGTCTAGTGATCATTTTGCCTTGATAACAAGCATCACAAGAAAATTCATTATTTGTAAGAATCTTCAGGTTCTTTAATGGATGTCCACTCGAATTTTCAGTAATTCATCTCATCATTATTGATCTAGGATGGCCCAAACGGCCATGCCAAAGCACGAAAATATTTAAGTCAGCAAACTTCTGGTTTACGATAGAGTGTGCTTCAACTATACTAATCTTTGAATAATATAAGCTAGGAGATAAAGTTGGTAACTTTTCTACAATGCACTTCAGGCCAGAAATATTCTTTGTAATACAAAGGTATTCCATATTCATTTCATATATCGTCTCAACATGATACCCATTTCGGCGGATATCTATAAAACTCAACAAGTTTCTTCGGCACTTGGAGGAGAATAATGCATTGTCTATTATAAGTTTCGTTTCCTTAGACATAAATATAGTGGCTCTTCCGGAGCCTTCAATTAAACTTATATTACCAGAAATTGTTGAAATATTTGCCTTTTCCTTATGCAAATAAGAAAAGTATTTCTGATCTTTGAATATGGCATGAGTTGTTCTACTATCAATTACAGAAATATCTTCATGATTGGTCTTTGATCCCATCTCTTTNGCTGCTGCAGGAGCATATTCGAGGCATGAAAAGTGGTGAAAGTTTTCTCCAACATATCATGATCAGTAATATTATCACCACATAGTTTCAATTGGGAAATAATTCTGAACATAGCAGAATTATACTCACTGATAGATTTAAAATCTTGTAGCCTTAGATGAGTCCAATCATAATGTGCATGTGGAAGAACGATCATCTTCAGGTGGTCATATCTATCTTTAAAATTATTCCATAGTATGACTGGATCTTTAATAGTGAGATATTCTATTTTCAAGTTTTCATCAAGGTGATGGCGTAGGAATATCATTGCTTTGGCACAATCTTGGTTTGATGCTTGATTTTTGTCCTTGATGATGTCTGCCAGACCCATCGCATCTAGATGAATTTCAGCATCAAGCACCCAAGACATGTAGCTTTTGTTCGATATATCCAAGGCTACAAATTCAAGTTTAGAAAGATTTGACATTATTTAGAAAAAGAAAGTTCGTACCTCTGATACTTTCAAAGTATTTGCTCGAGATGGCAGAGTCTCGTGTTGATAACGTGTTATAAAATAAAGATTGTAAAGTAAAGACAAGTATAGAGAGAAACTGATATATTATTCAAACTTCAAACTTATGTACATACTGAACTGCAAACTACTTTATTTATAAAAGAAAGAAAGTTGTTGTGTTAGATGCTTGTAAGCTGCTACTACAAGCTGCTACTGCAAGTTGCTATGTAAGTTACTTGTAAGCTGCTACTGTACCAGATATAGATAATCTTCTACCAGAGATAATATTTATCCATAACGGAATACCAAAATAATAAGCTTCTTCAGGAGGTTTATTTCCAATAGAGTACTAAATAGATAAACATATTTACGGCGAAATCTCATAAGGATAAATTTCTTTAGAAAACTTATTTATAACGAAGTACTAAATGAGCATCCATAATATAATATATTTATAACATTCACTTATTTTCTGTAAAACTATCTTATACGAATTGAATATCAGATGTTAAAAAAGAAAGAAAAAACAGAGACTAAAATTGTATATAAAAAGTAAAAATTAAAAGGAAAAGACGATGTGATAAGATGAGATAAAAGATTCGAATTAAAGGCAGTAGTCAGTTCTCGTAAATCTAAGAAATGGAGAAGTCGAAACGTGGCCAATCCGACGTTTGAAAACAGTAACAGTACACAGAAATAGAGAGAGGAAAGAAAAACAGCGTACAGCACCAAACATGCTTTCCTGTTTCCACTTCTTTCCCCTAACCTTCTGTGCCCCTCCACGTGACTTCTTTGTTTCTTTTTGTCAAATCCACCTAAGCTCCATAATCCTCCTTCAAACAAAAAATCCAAGATTTTATTAGAGAAAAAGGGTAGCACAGTACAAAAGTATTCTGTATTCACCTAAATTTTGGAAAAGAATCACATCCTAATTAAGAGTTATAATGTCTATATCCTATCATAACTCAAGTATTAATGATTGCATTTACGCAGAGGCAAAATTAAAATTTCAAATTTGTGAGTTCGGTATCCTAATCGTTTTAACTTACTGGGTTATAAATTAATAATTCATCCATATTCAATGAATTTTTTAAGACAAATACAAGGTTCCAACCAAAGCTATTACCACTGAATCTGTTTCTCGCACTCTAGCTTCGTCCCTACTTTTACGGCTTGAACCAGGGACTTATTGGTCACAAAATGATAACTTTAAACTTATTCGAACTGTCCCTCCCAAAAATTTTATTAGTGAAACCCCATAAATAGGAAGAACGTTGATTGAAGTAAAGTAAAACAGAGACATTACGATATTGTTGTAAAAGCTTGTTTGGATGGTTGTTATATATCGTATAATATTGTATTGTATTGTATCTTCTTGATATATATAATATTTAGATATATTGTATTATTTTTCGTTATTTTATGAGGTTATGTATCAACAATATGAAGGATAAACTTATAATATTATAAAGAAAAAGTAAGGTAATAGGTAATATTATTACACAAAAATAGTAGGGTAAAAAATAAAATATGATCTTTTAAAAAAAATAAGAAAATGACGCGATCATACAAAATCGGTCGTTCAATAAAGTGACATTTTTCGTCATTACATAACAAAGGATTTAACAATACGATACAATAAAATTTAAGTAACAATCAAAACAAACATTATATTTAAACTAACAATACGATACAATACAACAAGTAACAACCATCCAAACAAGCTGTAAGATGGGATATGAATCTTTTACCTTTCATTTTCGTTTCAATTTCGAATCTTGAGAATTAGAAGCGAGGTCACAATGTGATATCGGACACCAAATAAGAAATCCAAAAACGGAGACAATGGTGTTACGAAGAACAAGGGGAAAGATGAAGTACACTGAGAGAATCAAGGTTTGGATTTCAATAGTTGTAAAATTATGTGAATTAATCTCAGTTTAATTTTTAATTTTCAATAGTCGCTTTGGTGTTGCACTACAGCCTTAGCTCGATGCACTCCATCAACTAAGAGACCAAAAAAGAATTTGTTTTGATGAAAAACTCGTTGATACTTTTGATGATCAAATATAACATGTACTCAATAAATTATTGAAGTCTGCAAAAATTGATATGAATAATATATTATGGGGATCAATTGATTGTTTTCTGACTGTCACTACTTTGTTTGTCTCAAATTGACCAAGATAATTGTACATGTACTTGCGGAAAGATCTTTCGGCGGACGGAAATCCAAAAGCGATAATGCAATGCCAAATCAAGAAGTGAATTCAAAGTGCGAAGATGATATAGGGCATCGGTTCAAGTCGTGTAAGCAATTGCTAATTCCGCATTAGGATATGCCGTCTGAATTATATCTTTTAAGGTCCAGTCTTTTCTCGAACCCTACATGATTATGGGATACTTTGTGCATCGAGTTGCTCTTTATCTATGGTATATTCAATCTGATTCTTACACATTTTATTGAATGATTTAATTTATGCTTTCTTCAAATATTTTTTAATGATCAAATATTCGAAATCCATACTCATCAATTTATTCAGATCCGCGTCATGTAAGGCCATTTAAAAGCGCTCCTTACAAAAACACTTGCTTATGAATTATGATCAAAACTTTTGGTAATCCGATTAGGTGACATTCGATTATTTGATGATTCGATGTACCAATAAAACATTAACCTATGAGCAATGCCAATTGCCAATTTCTTGTTTAGGTTTAAGGTTAATCATCTCGATTAGCTATATAAGCCAATTGAAGAGAATACAATGACATACTACCCATGGATATGATAGAATAATCGGATAGATGTAATTTTTCTATTTTTAATTAGAAGTTATGACTTGAACGAAAAAGCTCATCGAGAATGAAGAAACCTTTAATGTCGAACTTTATATATACGTATGAAAAATAAATATATATATAAATAAAATTAAATATACATCTAAGATACATTTTCTCATTTCAGAACTCATGACATTTAAATTCAAAACTCGCTAATACTACAAGAGTTATCTTAGCTCTCGTTTAGTGATAGATTTTGACAATTTTTTTTTTAATTTGTTTTTTGAAAATATTGTTTGTTCATAGAATATGATCAGTTTTTGATTTTTCTTTTCAAATTTTCAAAATCTAACTTGGGTAATTTTTGGGTAAAAATATTTTTTTCACTCATAAAATTTTAAAAAAATTTCAAATAAAATATATTTCAAACACAACTCAAATTCTAAAAATTATTTTTCAAAATTTAACCAAATCTATGTTCAGAGTATAGCTTAATATATATATCATGCTTCTATTTGGCCGAAGTATAAAGCCGCGGTCTCAATGCCGGTTTGCCAAGCCATAAAACGACGGCGTACCCAAACACGCCACGTGGCATCCTCTGACGGAGAGTACAAAGCTTATATGCCCATTAGCGGTTAGAATTGAAGTTAGGACTAAAGATCGGTTAGCTAAAAGGTTGATAACTCAAAATATATTTAATTTTAAGTCGAAAGGAATAAATATAAAACGAAATTATGTTAGTTCGGAGTGGGTACGAAATACGATGAGATTTCTCAAGGCACCGCCTGCATGACCCATTAAAATATTTAGTAAAGTTAAAAATTCATTTCCGAAAGAAGTAATAAAATATTTTTTTATTTACTCTAAAAAATAATAATCAATAATATATATATATATA
>AWOL01S0007329.1:23024-39403 GCA_000715115.1 Nicotiana otophora | reverse complement strand
TATATATTTGTTTTTTGCTAGCCATTGTATTTAGTGGTCGTTTGGACATAAGAATTGTAAAATAAAAATAAAATAAAAAATTCAAGTAAAAATGATATTTGAATATAAGAATTTTTTTTTTTTTTTTAAATCAACGTTTGTTCATACAATTTTTAATTTTCGTTTGAACATGCATTTTGAAAATTTTTTAAAATTTTAAAAACTCTAAAAAGCCATTTTTCAAAATTTTTGACTCAAATCACTCTTTTAAAAAACAACCTAAAATTATATTCATGTCTAAACACAACTCTAAATTTCAAATACAATTTTCACTAAAATTTTTTTTACCCCTATTTTAAAAATTTACAATTCTTATGTCCAAACGCGAAATTTTGCAGATCTTGCCTCCCCATACGCGAATTTTCACTCTATTCTTTTTTTCCCCTTTTTTCGTAAAATTTTAAATACTTTAATAAATATGAAGTTAGGATATTTTTCTCTCTCATTTGATGTTAGTATAAAAAGTCAGAGAGTTCCTTCTTATTATCCTTCGTTACTCTTGTCTATTAAGACTGACCGTTTCTTCTTTATCTTTCTCTCTGTTATTTCTTCTTCTTCTTCTTCTTTGAATCCTCCTTTCAGAGGAACCCAAGTTTTTTCCACTTTTCTGTACAGCTCCCTCAGGTAAATTCCTCTCTCTCTCTCTCTCTCTCTCTCTCTCTCTCTCTCTCTCTCTCTCTCTCTGAGTGCTGAAATTGCAATTCTTCGAGCTGTTTGAAATGATTTATTATACTTCATCAGAATATGATTAATTTCGCTATACTACAGCTTTTCAGTTTCGTTGTTTAGCTATTAGTTTTTGTTGTAATTTCTGAGCTGATTTTTCTCTCTCAATTTTTTAAATCTTATTTGAAGATTTTTATGAGTTCTTCTAATTATTTTTTATTGAAGAAATTGCTTTTCACATGTTGATTTTGTTGAAGAAATTGATTTTCAATTTTTTTCCCCAAGCTTATGTTTGTATGTAAATAGAGCTTGAAATTGTTTTGTAAAATATGTGGAAAATCAAATAGTTTGAGCTGTTTTTCCGAAGTAAATCCGAATGAATTAGCTGTTAGAACATGAATTTTTGTCGCAATAATTTGTGGAAATTGCTTTCTAGTTTCTATGCTTGATTTGTCAAACTGGATTTTCGTCTGTTGCGCTTACCTTAATTTGTTGAAATCAAAGAGTAAGCGTAGATCTGTGAAGAACTAAGAAGATTCTGATTTTTTTCAGTGAATAGATGTCTAATTAATCCACTAAATTTTTGAATTCACAAACATGTTTATCAATTAATCACGTGTTTTAGAGGACCTTTTATTTTTGCTCTAAATACTGATTTTTCTGGCTGCTTCTCTATTGTCTCAACGAAAAGGTCAAAAATCCCTCGCCTGCGTATCTCCGCCTCACTATTCCTTTAGTCATTTGTCCAGATCTGTAAAAAAATTCTTCACATAGCTCGTATAATTTTTAAATTACCAGTATCTTAATTTCAATTAGCTAATTCAGAGTTCAGATCTATAAAAAATTTTATGAAGCTCATAAAAATCCTTTTTTTCCAAAGCAGGTTTTTTTCTCACAGTAATTTCCGTAAATCTCTGTTATTTTAGATCCATAAAATTTGTCTATGAGCTCTAACTTAAAATTCCTTTTTTTCTGTAGCAGGTGGTTTTTTGAATTTAGATCTAATTATTATCAAGCTAGAGAGAGATGAATCACTGCGCAATTCAACAAGGTGCTTTCGCCGCTTGTGAAGATATGTGGAGTTCAATATCTGATAATAAAAAGGAAGCCGTTGTTTGCCCTAAGCCTCGGCGTCTCGGCCTTTTGAACGCTACTGTAAATGAACCTTTCAGACCTCTCAGATGGCATGTTAGGTAACACTTCCTTTGCTTTTAGTACTTAAAAATGATTTTAAAAAGTCTTGTGTAGCTTTCTTTTTTAACTAAAAACTTTTTAATTTTTGGTTTCAACAGCCATCAGCAAGAGTTGTGTGATTCAAGAGCTGGAGCTGATCTATTGGATATCATCCTCGCAAAGGTGAGTTCGTTTAGGGCTTTTCAATTATTTGTGTAATAATAAAATATATAGAGTTGGATCAAGATTTGAACTTTATAGGCTCGGGAGGTCACTATTGGGTCAAAATTTAATATTTCTACATAGTTAGTAGATTTCTTATATGTAAAGGCTGAGCAAAAGTTATTTGGTTCAGTTTAACCCATAGCTTATTCTGTTCATCTTTGTTGTTCATGTGGAGTCCATCTATTTGACAAAAGTGAAGTATCAAAATAAGGTTTTCTGAGAACCTTTGTGGACATATTGAGAAGGGCTTTTGTCCAAGTGTGGGCACCATGTAGTTGTCAGTGTAAGGTGTTAAGTTGGGAAGTTCATCTTATTGTATAATTGAGTGGCTTAGAATGAATTTACATGTCCTATTAATTGGATTAACTTCTATATCTAGTCATATGATGTATATGTGCTGATTATTGGTTTTGAATGTTGTTACAGGGTGGTGGTGCGGATCAATCATCTGCGCAGGTAGCCTCGTCGCCCCCATTTTTTTGTGGGTCACCGCCGAGCAGAGTATCTAACCCGTTAATTCAAGATGCACGATTTGGGGATGAGAAGGTCATGACCCCAGTTTCACCGCGGGCAATTCCCATACCTTCCGGACTGGCTGCTTCGTCCCCATCTGCATCCGCCAGGAAACATGGCGGATGTGTGAGGGCGAATTTTGGCAACAATCCGGCTGTTAGAGTTGAGGGTTTCGATTGCCTCGACAGGGATCGCCGCAACTGTAGCATCCCTGCCCTGGCTTGATTGAACCCTTAAAAGTAAATATAGAGATAATTTGAAGTTACACGAAGGAGAGTAATTCACTTTTGGTTTAGCAGCAGCAGGAGAAAAAGGTCCCTTTTGCCTAGTGTAAATATGTTTAAAAGGGTCTATATGTAGTGGTGTCTTGTTGTCTGTAAGTAAATGAGAGTGTTGTTATTAACCGAAGTAAATAATTATGAGAGAAAATTAGGAGTATTTAGGTGAGGGTGGGGGTCATGAGGGAAAAAGCCCTCTTGCAATGGGTGTAAAGTATGAGGTTAGACTTGGAGGAAAATTGTATTGGAATTTGTAACCATTTTGGGGTCGTTTTTGTGAAATGTCAATATGGGCGGCTTTGATGATGAAGAGATTTTGTTTTGAAAAAAGGAAAAACCTTTTAGTTGTTGAGTGGAGTCATCGTTGTAGTCAATTCACTTTTGTAAATATATGAAATATAAATATCGTTTACGGCTATGAATTATTATTATTTCTGTTTGCATCATTGCGTATGGTGATTCTTTTTACATCATTTTCCTTTCGTTAGTTGCATGTTGTGGTGTGAAATGTGAATGATGATGCTTTGCTTGTTTGCTACGCGAAGGCTGGTTATTAATTGGTTGGAGAGGTAGTGTGGGACTTCTTTCTTTATATAAAAGATACTGAGAGAAAATTGTTTTTTTTTATACGTGGGAGATTTAGTATTATACCTAAGAAATTTATCTTTTACTTATAAGATATTTAAAAATATTATTTTTTTAAATTATAAAATTATAAAGGGGTATAAACGAAAAAACTATAACATGAAAGGATTGATTCTTTTTGTTTTTTCCTTTTCCCGAATAGGCACTTGGCGTTGAATGTTGATATGTTAATTTAATAAAATTTATTCCAGTTTCAGATTTGATTAAATCCCGAAAGGTTTGTACTTGGACCATACTAAATAAGGATCATAAAATATCATGAATCCAGCTCCTACTCAAATTAGAAAAGAAAAAGGTGCATATATTTTCACTAAATTATTGAGAGAACATAAGCAAAAGTGAAAAAAAAGCATAAAAAGTGAAATTCTTCTCCTTAGTGAGCTGGTTATTGGGTAAAAATCCCCAAAAAGTAAATGTGGGGATAAAAACTTTGCTTTAAGCATTGATCCTTGCGATTACAGTTGGTGATTGAAACTTCCAAGATTAATATTATGCTTTTAAAAAAGGTGTAATTTTGTGGCATTGAAGTCAAAAGACAAAGCAGGTGTGTGTTTACATAGGAATTTCAAACAAAAGCAATAGAAAGTCAAATGGGATGGGGAGTTGGGTTTTGTGAAGTTGTGCGTTACAACTACTAATAATAAATCATCAAGTTGACCAGCTCCTCAAAAGACAAAAAAGAATCTTGGCGTCACAACATTAGGCAACAGCTGCACGTTTGAACAAAGAAAAACTAAATTAAGTGTATGATTAGCAATTCTATTAAGGGAAAAAACAAATGCTCAGAATGTAGTTCATACCAAATTGAGCTAATTTATTATGATTAAGTAATAAGTTATGACGTGTATACATAAAGGCAGTCTCGCCAGTGGCGGATCAAGCATTTTAAGGTAATGGATGCTCAATATTAATTAGTGCTAGCAAATGATGGGAGGAATAGGATTGATATAGACAAATTGAATACATTTTAGACAGTACGGAAATTTTTTTTGAACTACTCATATTTAATACGGATAAAACATAGATTGAATGACGAAAAATATGAATATTCATATTTTCTTGAATATTATCATTATTGTGAGGATTCCAAACAACGATATAGGCCGTCAAATTTGGTGGTGGTATATTGAATATATATTTTTTTTTTGTGCCACGATTAACTAAATGAATTGAAGAAAGAAAAAACGACAAAGTTAAGAACGAAAGGGAAAGCCATGTAAAAGGGAGATGAAAAAGAAAGTCAAAGAGTGCATTACGTAAGATTCGGACTCCGAATCACGTAGAGCGCATACTTAGATTCCATTAACCAGTAGTACTCACCAATCTGTTTGAGTAATGGGTGCTCGCCTAAATATATATCAATGTCATGCGAAATTGTCTATAAAATTATATGTTCAATACCATGGGGAATAGGTGCTTGAGCACCACATTTATCTATGTGGATCCGCCCATGAGTCTCGCGGATAAAGCATTACATATTTACACAAGGTTTGATTAAGAGACGCAACCCACGGGTGTGATCACATGCAGATCCAAGATTTTAAGAGGATAAGTACATTTTTATGAAGAGATTGATCTACAATTCATATTTGACAGGTTTAACTTGAGGCTCTTATCATGAACCCATTGTACTTTTGAAATTATAGGTTCAAAATTATATGTTTTTCAAAAAAATTTAGTAATTTTTACATATATATTTATACTCCTTGTCGAAAACAAGACCGTCCGAAATTGAATTTGAACCGATAATTTCACTTGTAGAGGTGTGTTCAATAATAATTGCACCATTGGAATATGGATTCACGTGAACTCACATCTCTTAACCTAGATAAGCCCGTATATATATATATATATATATATATATATATATATATATATGCATGCATGTTTTCCTATTTTGTTTTTTTGTTTTGTTTCTTTGGTTCTTTTTTCTATGTTTCTTTTTCGTTTAGGTTTTACCCTAAGAAAAAGACTATTTATACCTTGGGTTGAATTTGCGTAAATTATGCAACAAATTGCTACATCTGACGTGTAAAGTCTTTTCTACAAACATTTTGATTTTGTTTCTCTTCCCCTTAGTTTTTCAAATTCAACTTTGCTATTCATATTCCTGGATAAAGTTCTAAATTCTTTCTTCTTTTATTCTCTTTGTTGGAGTTACCCGCCA
Organism: Nicotiana otophora; assembly: GCA_000715115.1. Taxonomy (NCBI): domain Eukaryota; kingdom Viridiplantae; phylum Streptophyta; class Magnoliopsida; order Solanales; family Solanaceae; genus Nicotiana; species Nicotiana otophora. Next base: position 33,697 of record AWOL01S0007329.1, on the reverse strand, counting down.
AAATCTTTTGATTGTTCTGATCATGCACTAGGTTTGATAGTGATTGTTTTGGACTGTCTCATGTGATGTATATCCTAGAATTATTTAGCAATTAATGACTTAAATAATCATAGTTGTGTGAGGTAGAAATTAGCTACAACTAGCTTATTAGATTGTTACTTCATTGATTAATTTATAAACTTTTAAATTAGTTTCTTTCTTTTCAATTGCTTATAGCCAATTAGGACTCACCATACCAAATACACGGAAATTTGAGTGAGATAAACGAAAAGCCAATACCAAAAATATAAGTCAAAGTTGGTCAACTTCTTTTTATCTCCATCACCCACTCCTTTTTTCTATTACTAGTTTTAATTTACGTGCGTTGCTTTGTACGTGTGCATCGCGTCAACCAATATAAAATTTATACAAATTATTGAAAAATAACAATCGAGGTTAAACTAAGTGCATCATGTGTTTAAATGATGAAAATAAATACTACCCGTTTCAAATTAGACGAGCTACCTTCCTTTTTAGTATGTTCCAAAATAAATGACACATTTCTAAATTTGGAAATAATTCAACTTTAAACTCTTCGTTTTACCCATTTTACCCTTAATGAGAAGCTTTTATAACCACAAAAATACTATGGCCCCACAAAGCTTTTACCCCTTAAGCTTTTAATACCACAAGTTTCAAAAGTCTTCTTTTTTTTCTTAAACTCCGTGCCGAGTCAAACTACCTCATCTAAATTGGAACGGAGGGAGTATTACATTGACACAATATAGTTGAATTTAATATTTTCTAAATAAATTTAGTGCAATTAGTGATTTAGTTTTATAGTGTTTATAGTTATAAATATTTTATTATATAAGATGCAAATATGCTATATTATTGTATCTCACCTAGCATCTTTTTATTACGTTCATATATCATTATACAAGATTCAAAGTTAATCAAAATTATAGTTAAGCTAAATTGACTTCTTTTTGTGTAAAAAAGTTATCTAGATCCTTATTAATATAAGTCTAAAATTCATGTTTTGCGCGTTCATCTAACATCAAATAAAAGTTAATACTATCCGAAACTCACTCCAAATAAACTATGCCTATAACGACTTTGAAATTTCAAGTGTTCACCACGTTGAGGTCAATTTTGCAAAATTATAGGGAAAAAATTAAAAGATTATAGTTATTTGAAGAGTTTCAAATACATTGGTTTATCTTAAATTTGAAAAATTAACTGTAGTTACAATTTCACATTGTATGGTTGTAGCTTAATTTAATTTTTAAATTAATGTCATATTAGTTTAAACTTCTAGAAATTTAAACATAAGATTAAATCAAAACTCTTAAAAAATTAATAGAAAAATAGTGAACAATATGCATTGATGATGGATGATCCATATTTTTAGGTAATCAATTATCAGTAATTTGTGAAAAAAAATAATACTATATACTTTAGAGGCTAAGAATTAAAAGAACTTTAATGGCCAAGTATTAAACTCCAAAAGGAAACCTATAAAATCTAGTCAAATAGGGAAAGATAATAAGGTAAATTTTAATTGAATTTGAAGTCCTAAATATTAGGATTTTTCTTAAATTAAATTTTAATTGATTTTGAAGTCCTAAATATTCTAGTGTGAAATCAGCTTTTAAAGGGTAAAAAAGACGAATGACATTTCAATCGGGCCTTCGTGCTTTTAATATGATATAGATTTAGTTCTATCTAAAATACATATCATTTAAAGTTTTGACAAATCAATCAGAAAAGTTATTTATAATGTTAATCATAAAAGTTATTTACTTAAATTATCTTTTATCTCCCCACAAACATTTGAGAAAATTACATAGTTCATTTATTGAAGTAAGAACAAAATTTAAAAATAAAAATACTTAATGCCTTTTTTATTTCTTAAAGCAATATTTATTTAGGACCAAACTAGTTTGGCTAAAACTAAACTTATTTTTAACTGAAGGAGTACATGCTACCCACCTTTCTTTTTTCTTTGCAATGCATTTGTTTTAGCAACATAAAAATATATGAAGGTTAATGTATTAGAAGCTCAATTCTACCTCTCAACTACCATAAGAGTAAATCATCAAAATACAAAATGTTTATGCTATCAAAATGTTGTTGTGAACTAATAGTCCCTTTGGATTATAAGTTGGATGAGCTATCTCTTCCACTTAATATGTAAGTCTTTAGTTTGAGCTCTTTTGTTCGACCTATAAAAAGTGGTATGAGAGAAAATTAATAAACACTTGCAACTGAATTCAAAGAGTGGATTGATAGAGTAGTAGGAGTGATACTAGGCCCAACAATAATATTATTCGTGATCAATTAGGCCGAAAAAGGAAATAAAATGTAAGTTGTGACCAACTGGGCTAGAGAGTGTTATGAGTGATGATCTGAATAAAAAAAGTGATGCTAGTTGTAATCAACGAGAATTGATTGTCTCTATTGATTGCAAAGACTGTTAGTCATGGTTTATATGTTGTATGAACTCTTTTACCTAATAGACTAGTTTTTTTGGTTAAATTCTATAAGAAAGCATGACAATCAAATAAGCGGGGGCAATACTTGTTGAACTTTATGTTCTGCCCACGAGGCAAGCGTGATAAACAAAAATTAAGAATAGCATTTGAAATGTCGTATTTGTGCAAATCACCCGATTTATGACTAGAGATGACAATTTGAGCCCAAATCCATTTGATCCGCCCAATCCATCAAAGGTTGGGTTAGTGTCACGATCCCAAATTCTCTTCATAGGAGGTCGTGATGGCACCTAGTCTCTAAGACTAGGTAAGCCTATCATTGCAGAATAATCATAAATATCTGAAATAAATAAACTACAATTCAAATAATTACAACTCCCAAAACCTGGTAGAAATAAGTCACAAGCTTCTAAAAATTTATTCTCAATGTTTCTATGTATCAAGGTCTAAAGAAAAATAAGAAAGCAACATAAAATGATAGAAGGGGACTCCGGAGTGTGCGGACGCTAGCAGATATACCTCGAAGTCTCCGTGTGCAGGTAACTCACTGACGTCTAGACTTGTAAGATGTACCTGGATCTGCACAAAAAGATGTGCAGAAGCGTAGTATGAGTATACCACAGCGGTACCCAGTAAGTGCCAAGCCTAACCTTGGTAGAGTACTGACGAGGTCAGGTCAGGCCCTACTAGAGAATAGATAATGACATGGAAAAATATTTAAATAATTTAATAAGATAAAATGACTATGGAAATGAATCAAATAATATGTCACATTTAATGACACCAAATAATTTCAAATAATATCTCGTAGAATTAAAACAGAATTCCTTTTAACTTTATGAAAATCACAACGATCAATCGAAGGCAACTATGGTCATAAATCAATATCAACAAGGGCACTACCGAGGTACCGCGTCGTAGTCCAAAAATATAAATACATTCACAATATCTCATTTCCTTATCTCACCGCGGGAGCCTTCACAATTTATTTTAAAGAAAATATTTTTTCTGAAATAGCATCCCGCGTTTTAGCCATCCTTATCACACTACATGACTTCTAGTAGTTTTCCCTACTAGCCATGCGTATCAAGCCACCCTTATCTCACCGCATGCGTTTCAATACCCAGACCTTATACTACTGCATGCGTATCAATATCACAATATATCACAATTTGCACCTCAAGTGCCCAAATATTTCAATTTGCCAAAATAAATTAATGATATTTTCCACAATAAAGAGCTCACGGCTCATGCCAACATAAATCATCAATAATATGTTTTCACAATAAAGAGTCCACGGCTCCATCACAATGAGTACAAAAATCTTACAAAAATATTCAGAAATAAACAATTTAGCAAAATAATATTTCAAAATTATTAATACGTTGCTTCAATACCAAATTTAAAATGTAAAATACTTCATATTAATAATATTTAATTTAAAAAAAATTAATTTCAAATAATGCACAGAATAAAAGAAATCAAGTTTCAACCAAACAGGTAAAATAATTAGCAGAAAAAGGTCAAACAAATTTAAAGTATACAAATCAAATAAATGATGGAGAATATAACAAGATTTAATAAATTAATTAATATGCAATAGTGATCTTCACAATTTAAAAATATAATCCTTCACATTTAGTCTGTGTACACACTCGTCATCTCGTGTACACGACTTTCATCACATTACAATTAATATCAATCCTATGGAAACTATTTCCCACACAAGGTTAGACAAGTCACTTACCTCGACTTGCTCCAATTTAACCAAGTAGTATGCTTTTTCCTCGATTTTCCGATTCCGATCGACTCGTATCTAGTTATAATTAATTCGATACAGTCAACAAAAATTATAGAATTAATTCTGTAAGAAAATACTATATTTTTCAATAAAAAATCGAAATTAACTCAAAAATGACCCGTGGGGCCCACGTCTCGGAACTCGACAAAGTTATAAAATCCGAAAGCCCATTCAACCACGAGTTTAACCATACCAATTTTATCAAAATCCGACCCCAACTCGACCCTCAAAGCTTCAAATCTTATTTTCAAATCCCTAAGTTTCAACCCCCGATTTACACCTCAAAAATATGTAATCTAGTTGGACTATTTGATGATAATTCAATATTATGGAGTAGAAATCATCACAAGGGACTTATCTCAAGTTTTGCCGTGAAAACCTTGCTCAAAATCGCCCAACCCGAGCTTGAAATGCCCAAAAATGAAAAAAGCTCGGAACCCGTCTGTTTTTGTACTGTCCAGGGATTTTTGCATATGCGTCAACTTGGCCGCAACTGCGCCAACCGCATGTGCGGAAAAAGTCTCGCATTGTGCCTTTGCCCGTATCTGCGCGCTTGTTTGCACTCCTGCGCAGACCGCTTCTGCGCGCGTCCCACCGCATCTGCGCTGACACAGGTGCAGAATTTCCCTCGCACCTGTGACCATTGCCCCATAGTCCATTTGCGCATCTGCGCTTGCCGGGATTGCTTCTGCGAGCTCGCACCTGCGATAGAATTTCCGCAGGTGCGAATGTAGCAGAGGGCAGAAACTTCAACTATTTCTTCTAAGTCCGAATTTGATACGTTAACCATCTGAAACTCACCCGAGGCCCCCGGGACCTCAACCAAATGTACCAACAAGTCTTAAAACATCATACGAACTTAGTCGAGCCTTCAAATCACATGCAACAACCCTAAAACACGAATCACACATAGATTCAAGCCTAATGAACTTTAAAATTTCTAATTTCTACAAATGACTCCGGAACCTATCAAATCACGTCCGATTTACCTCGAATTTTGCGCACAAGTCATAAATGACATAACGGAGGTACTCAAATTTTCAGAATCGAATTTCGACCCTGATATCAAAAGTCAACCCTTTGGTCAAACTTTCCAAAAATTTAACTTTCGGCATTTCAAGCCTAATTCTACTACGGACGTCCAAATAACATTCTGATCACGCTCCGAAGTCCAAAATCACCATACGGAGCTGTTGGAATCATCAAAATTCTATTCCGGAGTCATTTGCACATAATTCGACATCTGGTCACAATTTGAACCTAAGTTCCAATTCACTATACGGACCTACCGGAACTATCAAAATACTGATCCGAGTTCATTTGCTCAAAATGTTGACCAAAGTCAACTCAGTTGTGTTTTAAAGTTCTAATTCATATTTTAATATATTTTTCACATATAAAGTTTCAAGAAACTTTTACGGGATACGCACGCAAGTCGAGGAATAATAAATAGTACTTTTCGAGGTTTTAGAACACATAATTAATTATTAAATTAAAAGATAACATTTTGGGTCATCACATTCTCCACCTCTAAAACAAACGTTCGTCCTCGAACGAAGTTAGAAAAAGTACATGAGCTGGTGAATAAGTGTGGATAACGGCTGTGTATATCATGCTCAGTCTCCTAAGTCGCCTTCTCAACCGGATAACCCATCCACTGAAACTTTACGGAAGCAATGTTCTTTGACCTCAGCTTTCGAACCTGCCTATCTAAAATAGCCACTGGTTTCTCAACATAAGATAGATCCTTGTCCAACTGAACCGAACTGAAGTCTAACACATGACACGGATCGCCGTGATATTTCCGAAGCATAGAAATATGGATTACCGGATGAACTGCAGAGAGACTAGGTGGTAGCGTAAGTCTGTAAGCCACCTCTCCAACTCTTTCAAGAATCTCAAAAGGCCCAATATACCTAGGGCTCAACTTGTTCTTCTTCCCGAACCTCATCACACCCTTCATAGGCGAAACCCCGAGCAATACCCGCTCACCAACCATGAATGTAACATCACAAACCTTCCGATACGCATAACTCTTCTGTCAAGATTAGGCTGTACGATGTCGATCCTGAATCAACTTATCCTTTTCCAAGGCATCCTCAACCAAGTCTGTACTCAATAGTCTAGCCTCGCCCGGTTCGAACCGACCCACTGGAGACCGGCACCGCCTACTATACAAGGCCTCATACAGAGCCATCTGAATGCTTGACTGGTAACTGTTGTTGTAAGCAAACTCCGCAAGTGGTAAGAACAGATCCCAAGCTCCCCCAAAATCTATCACTCACGCACGAAGCATATCCTCTAGTATCTGAATAGTGCGTTCGGACTGCCCGTACATCTGAGGGTGAAATGATGTACTCAACTCTACCCGAGTACCCAAATCATCCTGTACTTCCCTCCAAAACCATGAGGTAAACTGTGTACCCCGGTCAGAGATAATAGATATCGGTACATTGTGAAGTCTGACAATCTAGCGAATATATACCTGAGTCAGCTGCTCTGAAGAGTAAGTAGTAATCACAGGAATGAAATGAGCTGATTTGGTCAGCCTATCCACAATCACCCAAACTGTATCAAACTTCCGCTGAGTTCGTGGGAGCCCAACAATGAAATCCATAGTGATCCTCTCCCATTTCCATTCTGGAATCTCTAACTTCTGAAGTAATCCACCCGGTCGCTGATGCTCATATTTCAGCTGTTAACAATTTAGACACCAAGATACATACCGAACTATGTCTTTCTTCATCCGCCTCCACCAATAGTGTTGTCTCAAGTCCTGATACATCTTTGCAGCACCCGGATGAATGGAGTACCGCGAACTGTGAGCCTCCTGTAGAATCAACTCACACAAACCGTCCACATTAGGCACACATAGCCTGCCCTGTATCCGTAGTGCATCGTCATCTCCAATAGTGACTTCCTTGGCATCACCATGCTGAACTGTATCCGTAAGCACAAGCAGATGTGGGTCATCATACTGACGTTCCCTGATACGATTATAAAGAGAAGACTGAGAAACACGCAAGCCAAAACTCGACTCGCCTCGGAAACATCCAGTCTAACAAACTGGTTGGCCAGGGCCTGAACATCCAAGGCTAAAGGCCTCTCTACTACCGGTAAATATGCTAAACTACCCAAACTCTCCATCTTACGACTCAAGGCATCAGCCACCATATTGGCCTTCCCGGGATGATGGAGAATGGTGATATCATAATCCTTAAGCAACTCCAACCATCTCCGCTGCCGCAAATTAAGATCCTTCTGTTTAAACAGATGCTGTAGACTTCGGTGATCGGTGTAGATCTCACAATGGACACCGTACAAATAATGCCGCCAAATGTTTAAGGCATGAACAATAGCTGCTAACTCCAGATCATGTACAAGATAATTCTTCTCATGCACCTTTAACTATCTGGATGCGTAGGCAATCACCCTACCGTCTTGCATCAACACTGTGCCGAGACCAATACGCGACGCGTCATGATACACAGTATAAGATCTTGTACCTGTAGGTAATACCAATATTGGGGCTGTAGTCAAAGCTGTCTTGAGCTTTTGAAAGCTCACCTCATATTCCTCGGTCCACCTGAACAGATCACCCTTCTGGGTCAATTTGGTCATACATGCAGCAATAGAAGAGAAACCCTTTACAAATCGGCGATAATACCCAGCCAAACCAAAGAAACTCCGGATTTCCGTAACTGATGATAGTTTGGACCAACTCTGCACTGCTTCAATCTTCTTTAGATCTACCTCGATCCCCTCACACGAAACTATATGACCCAAAAATCCCACTAAATCAAGCCAGAATTCACACTTTGAAAAATTTGCATATAACTTCCTTTCTCTCAAAATGTAAAGCACAGTCCTCAGGTGTTGTTCATGATCTTCCCGACTCCGGGAATGCACCAGAATGTCATCAATAAATACAATGACAAAGGAATCAAGATAGGGCTGAAATACATTATTCATTAAGTGCATAAATACTGTTGGGGCATTGGTCAGCCCAAAAGACATCACAAGGAACTCGTAATGACCGTACCGAGTCCTGAAAGCAGTTTTCGGGATATTTGGCTCCCGAATCTTCAAGTGATGATAGCCTGAACGTAAGTTGATCTTAGAGAATACTCTGGCACCCTGAAGCTGATCAAATAGGTCATTAATACGTGGCAATGGATACCTGCTCTTCACAGTAACCTTGTTCAGCTGGCGGTAATCAATACACATCAGCAAAGAACCATCCTTCTTCTTTACAAATAAGACAAGAGCACCCCAAGGCGATACACTTGGCCGAATGAACCCTTATCAAGCAACTCCTATAACTGTTCTTTTAATTCTTTCAACTCTGTTGGGGCCATACAATATGGAGGAATAGAAATGGGCGGAGTGCCCGGTAACAAATCAATACCAAAGTTAGCATCCCTATCGGGTGGCATACCCGGAAGATCCGTCGGAAATACATCAGGAAATTCCCTTACTACAGGAACTGACTCTACAGTAGGAGTATCAATACTAACATCTCTCACATAGGCCAGATACACATCACACCCCTTCTCAATCATTCGTTGAGCTTTAAGAAATGAAACGACCCTGCTAGGAACATGATCCGAGGTACCTCTCCACTCTAGCCGCGGTAGATCTGGCATAGCCAATGTCACCGTCTTGGCGTAACAATCAAGAATAGCATGATAGGGCGACAACCAGTCCATGACCAAAATAATATCGAAATCCACCATACTGAGCAATAATAAATCATCTCTGGTCTCAAAACCACTGATAACAATTAAACACGACCAATACACACGGTCCACAATAATAGATTCACCCACGGGTGTAGATATATAGACAGAAGAACTCAAGGAATCACGTGATATGCTTAACTACAAGGCAAAATAAGATGACACATAAGAATAAGTGGAGCCTGGATCAAATAAGACTGACGCATCTCTATGACAGACCGGAATAATACCTGTTAGAATAGAATCGGATGCAACAACATCTGTCCTAGCATGAAGGGCATAATATATGGCCTAGCCTCCCCCTCTAGGGTGGCCTCTACCTGCCCGACCTCCTCCTCTAGCTGGATGCACAGGTGGAGTGGCAACTGGTGCAGTAATCATGGCCTGAGAAGCCTGAGGACCTTGTGGAATAGGTGCGGCCTGTGAAATCCGTGGAGCTGCACCCCTCCTAAGTATGGGGCAATCCCTCATGATATGAAGAGTGTCACCACACTCAAAATAAGCCCTCGGAGGGCATGGTTGCTGGGACTGGCTCGGGCCCGATCGACTAAACTGTCCGCTAAAAGCACCCCGTACAGAAGGTACAGAAGACACTGGTGGTGCATAATATGGAACCTGAGGTCTGGGAGTAGTCGGAATACCACTGGAAGCTGAAAGTGCTGAATGAATAGGACGGCTCACATAACCTCTACCATGATGGGCTGCAACTGGGCATGAGAATTATTATATGTGCCAGAATCTCGGGTTCTCTTAGCTTCCCTCTCCTTCCTCTCCCGAGTTTGCATACATTCCATTCTCCTAGCAATTGACACCACATGTTGGTATGTTATGTCCATCTCTAGCTCTCGGGCCATACTATATCTGATACTAGGGTAAAGACCCTCAATAAATATACGAACCCGCTCTCGAACAGTAGCAACTAAGGCTGGTGCATGCCTAGCCAAATCACTGAATCGGACCTCACACTTTGACACGGTTATAGAACCCTGGTGCAACTGCTCAAACGCTGTGCGCCATGCATCCCTAAGACTCTGAGGAACATACTCCCTTAAGAACATATCTGAAAATTGAGTCCAAATGAGTGAAGATGCCTCAGCGGGACTATCCAACTCATATACCTACCACCACTAGTAGGCTGCTCCTCTAAACTGGAATGCGGTGAAATAAAACCCACTTGAATCCACAATACCCATAGTTCGAAGGATACGATGACATTCCTCCAGAAAACCCTGAGCATCCTCTGAAGCTAAATTGCTGAAAGTGGGAGGGTGGTACTTCTTATACCTCTCAAGCCTGAGCTACTCCCCCTCTGAAACTGTTGTCCTAAGCTCAGGCCTAGCTGAGACAACTGGCTGCACTGGTATAACCCCTAGGGCATGGTCAACTTGGGCCCGTGGTTCTGGAGTATGGGAGGCAGGAGTCTGTGCTCCTCCCCCGTCCTGAGATGTGGCAGGAGCAAGTGGAATTAACCCTGCATGAGCTAGAGTGCCAAACATGCTCAAACACTGGGCAAGAGTCTCCTGAAGTGCAGGAGTAGTAACATGCATCTCATGTGCATGTTCTCCAACTGGAGTTACTGCTGGCTCTGGTGCAGAAGCTCGTGTAGGTACTCTGGATGCACCACGTGGTCTTCCTCGGCCTCTGGCTCGGCCTCTG
>AWOL01S0007329.1:0-21029 GCA_000715115.1 Nicotiana otophora | reverse complement strand
GATCATCAGATCTAGTTGTGTGTGTCCTCACCATCTGTGAGAGAATAAAAAGACAATTGTTTAGAACTTTGAAATCAACAAAGGCGCACGATAAGAATCAAAGAAGTGAATATTTCCTAACAGTTCCATAGCCTCTCGAAGATAAGTACAGACGTCTCCGTACCGATCCGCAATACTCTACTAAACCTACTTGTGACTCATAACACCTATGAGCCTAGTGCTCTAATACCAACTTGTCACGACCCCAAATTCCCTCCGTAGGAGGTCGTGATGGCGCCTAGTCTTTAAGACTAGGTAAGCCTATCAACGCGGAATAATCATAAATATCTGAAATAAATAAACTACAATCTCCCAAAACCCAGTAAAAATAAGCTACAAGCTTCTAAAAATTTATTCTCAATGTTTCTTTGTATCAAGGTCTAAAGAAAAATAAGGAAGCAACATAAAATTATTGAAGGGGACTCCGCAGTCTGCGGACGCTGGCAGATATACCTCGAGGTCTCTGTGCGCAGGCAACTCACTGATGTCTAGACTGGTAAGATATACATGGATCTGCACAAAAAGATGTGCAGAAGCGTAGTATGAGTACACCATAACAGTACCTAGTAAGTACCAAGCCTAACCTCGGTAGATTAGTGACGAGGTCCGGTCAGGCCCTACTGGAGAATAGATAATGACATGGAAAAATATTTAAACAATTTAATAAGATAAAATGACTATGAAAATGAATCAAATAGTATGTCACATTTAATGACACCAAATAATTACAAATAATATCTCGTGGAATCAAAACAGAATTCCTTTCAACTTTATGAAAATCACAACAATTAATCGAAGACAACTATGGCCATAAATCAATATCAACAAGGGCACTACCGAGGTACCGTCTCGTAGTCCCAAATCATAAATAAATTCACAATATCTCATTTTCTTATCTCACCGCGGGAGCATTCACAATTTATTTTAAAGAAAATATTTTTCCCGAAATAGCATCTCGCGTTTTAGCCATCCTTATCACACCGCATGACTTCTAGTAGTTCCCCCTACTACCACGCGTATCAAGCCACCCTTATCACACCGCATGAGTTTCAATACCCAGACCTTATACTACTGCATGCATATCAATATCACAATATATCACAATTTGCACCTCAAGTGCCCAAATATTTCAATTTGCCAAAATAAATTAATGATATTTTCCACAATAAAGAGCTCACGGTTCATGCCAACATAAATCATCAATAATAATTTTCCACAATAAAGAGCCCACGGCTCCATCACAATGAGTACAAAAATCTTACAAAATATTCAGGAATAAATAATTTAGCAAAAGAATATTTCAAATCTTTAATACGTTGCTTCAAAACCAAATTTAAAATGTCAAATACTTCTTATTAATAATATTTAATTTAAAGAAAATCAATTTCAAATAATGCACAGAATAAAAGAAACCAAGTTTCAACCTAACAGGTAAAACAATTAGCAGGAAAAGGTCAAGCAAATTTAAAGTATATAAATCAAATCAATGATGGAGAATATAACAAGATTTAATAAATTAATTAATATGCAACAGTGATCTTCACAATTTAAAAACATAATTCTTCACATTTAGTCCGTGTACACACTCGTCTCGTGTACACAACTTTCATCACATTACAATTAATAGTAATCATAGGGAAATTTTTTCCCACACAAGGTTAGACAAGTCACTTACCTTGACTTGCTCCAATTTAACCAAGTATTATGCTTTTTTCTCGATTTTTCGATTCCGGTCGACTCGTATCTAGTCATAATTAATTCGATACAGTCAACAAAAATTGTAGAATTAATTCTGTAAGCAAATACTATATTTTTCAATTAAAATCAGAAATTAACTCAAAAATGACCCGTGTGGCTCCCGCCTCGGAACTCGACAAAAGGTACAAAATCCGAAAACCCATTCAACCACGAGTCTAACCATACCAATTTTATCAAAATCCGACCCCAACTCGACCCTCAAAGCTTTAAATCTTATTTTAAAATCCCTAAGTTCCAACCCCCGATTTACACCTCAAAAACATGTAATCTAGTCGGATTATTTGATGATAATTCAATATTATGAAGTAGAAATGATCACAGGACTTACCTCAAGTTTTTTCGTGAAAACCTTGCACAAAATCGCCCAACCCGAGCTTGAAATGCCCAAAAAATGACAAAAGCTCGGAACCCCTGATTTTCGCATCTACGGCAACTTGGCCTCTTCTGCGCCAACCGCATGTGCGGAAAAAGTCCTGCATCTGCGTGCCTGTTTGTGCTCCTGCGCAGGTTGCTTCTGCGCGCGTCCTTCCGCCTTTGCGCTCACGCAGGTGCAGAATTTTTCTCGCACCTGCGACCATTGCCCCATAGTCTATTTGCGCATCTGCGCTTGCCAGGCTCGCTTCTGCGAGCTCGCACCTACAATAGAATTTTCGCAGGTGCGAATGCAGCAAAGGGCAGAAACTTCAGCTATTTCTTCTAAGTCTGAATTTGATCCGTTAATCATCCGAAACTCAACCAAATGTACCAACAAGTCCTAAAATATTATACGAACTTAGTCAAGCGTTCAAATCACATCCAACAACACTAAAACACGAATCACACATAGATTCAAGCCTAATGAACTTTGAAATTTTTAATTTCTACAAATGACTTCGGAACTTATCAAATCACGTCTGATTTACCTCGAATTTTGTGTACAAGTCATAAATAACATAACGTAGGTACTCAAATTTTCAGAATCGAATTTTGACCCCGATATAAAAAACTCAACCCCTCGGTCAAACTTCCCAAAAATTCAACTTTCGACATTTCAAACATTATTCCACTACGGACTTTCAAATAACATTCTGATCACGCTCCTAAATTCAAAATTACCATACGAAGCTGTTGGAATCATCAAAATTCTATTCCGGGGTCGTTTGCACATAATTCGACATCCGGTCACTATCTAAACTTAAACTTTTAATTTTTCATCAAAATTCCATATCTCGGTCTAGGGACCTCGGAATTTGATTCCGGGCATACGCCCAAGTCCAATTCACGATATAGACCTACCGGAATTGTCAAAACACTGATTCAAGTCTGTTTGCTCAAAATGTTGACCAAAGTAAACTTAGTTGAGTTTTAAAGCTCTAATTCATATTTTGATCCATTTTTCACATAAAAACTTTCCAGAATATTTTACCGGACTGTGCACGCAAGTCGAGGAATAATAAATAGTGCTTTCAAGATCTTAGAACATAGAATTAATTATTAAATTTAAAGATGATATTTTGGGTCATCACAGTTGGTTATTGTCTCGACCCAAATTTCCCTTCGTAGGATGTCGTGACGGCACCTAGTCTCTATGACTAGGTAAGCCTAAAATTTGTGCGGAATAATAGAATATAAAGTAAACTCAAGCCTCAACATATGAAATAAATATAAAAACTGCGATTCAAATAATTACAACTCCCAAAACCCAATAGAAATAAGTCACAAGCTCTAAGAGAAATACCAAGTGTCTCTATACATCAGAGTCTAATAAAAATAAAGAAGAAAATAACATAGTAAGGATAGGGGGACTACGAGGTCTGCGGATGCTGACAAAAGTACCGTGAAGTCTCCACGCACGGCTATCTCACTGGTATCTGGCCTGGTAGGAAAAACCTGGATCTGCACAAACAATGTGCAGAAGTGTAATATGAGTATACCACAACGATACCTAGTAAGTGCCAAGCCTAACCTCGGTAGAGTAGTGACGAGGTCAGGTCAGGGCCCTACTGGAATAAAGCTAACAAGGTAGATTATATAATAATATAATGAAATGGCTGAGAATTTAAACAATGAGAAATTGCAGAAAGGTAACAACAGAGCAAATAGAGGTAAACAACAGGGCACTCCCGAGGTACTGCCTCATAGTCCCATACGCGAGTACAGAACAGGGGGAGCTCTTCCACCTCGTAGTCCCAAAAGTAAATACACAATAGGGGAGTTCCCGATCTACCGCCCCATAGTCCCAAAAGTAAATACACAACAGGGGATCTCCCGAGGTGCCCCCTCATAGTCCTAAAAGTAAATACATAATAGGGGAGCTCCCAATGTATGGCCTTGTAGTTGATGGTAGGTTAGAAACCCGTGTTTTAGTCATTTATTGCAATATAATTCACTGCACTTTACTTATGTTAAGTTTTAATTAGTAGTTTTTTACACTTATTATATATTTTATGTCGTGTAGGAGTGATTAAGAGTTATTTAGATGTTGCGTAGCAAATTCGAGCTAATTGGAGTTTTGAAGTCTAAGTAGAAGCCCAATGGATTAAACCGCGATCATGTTCGAGGGCCGAGGACCAAGTCTGGATGTCAAAAATTGAAGAAACGAACTACTCTAAGAAAAATGCACAATCGTGTCGCATGGGGCGCCGCATGGGGAGGCACGACAGTGATAAATCTACCCAGAATCCATTTTGCAGATCGTTCTGGAATTCCTCACAAGCGCGTCGCATGGCACGACATGCATGCGCGATAGTACAAATTTGTTAGAGTATTGTCCCATTTCCGCTAAAAAGGGTATTTTTGTCTGGGATTTATTGGGGGATGGCTTAAATACACGAAAAAATACTATTTTCGGGACTTTTGACAGATTTTCGACCTAAGGAGGCTAAGAAGGAGTTGGAAGAACACAAACACAAGGATTTCATCATTTCCTTCCTCACTCAAGATCCGAGTTTGGATTGAATCTATATTTTCCTATAATTTAATTATATTTGTGAAGAACTTCTCCATGTCTATAGATAGATCCTTTGGGGTTTTGATGGATGTAACGACCCGACTTATCATTTTAAGAATTTACATTCCGTTCAGTAACTTAAGGTCCCGAGTAATTTCGTAATATGTATTATGACCCGCGTGCGGGGTCGGGTTTGGTTTTCGGAAGATTCAGAATTTAATTGAAAGAACAATTCTCATTTATAAAACTTGAATTTCTAAAGTTTTATCGAAGATTTGACTTTTGAGCAAACGACTCCGGAATAGAATTTTGATGATTCCAATAGCTTCGTATGGTGATTTCTGACATAGGTGAATGTCCGAATTTGAATTTAGAAGCATGTCGGACAATTCGATGCATTTTGGCGAAAGTTAAAAAATGGAAGATTTTTAGAAAGTATAACTGCGGAGTTGACTTTTGGATTTCGGGGTCGGAATCTAGTTCTGAAAATTTTTATAGGTCCGTTATATCATTTATGACTTGTGTGCAAAATTTGAGGTCAATCAAACTCGATTTGATAGGTTTCGACATCGAATGTAGAAGTTGGAATTTGTTAGTTTTATTAGGCTTGAATTGGGGTATGATTCGTGTTTTTAGCGTTGTTTGATGTGATTTGAGGCTTCGAATAAGTCCGTAATATACTTTGGGCTCGGGTGAGTTTCGGAGTGGTTTCGGACCATTTCTAGGCCATTTTTAACTTCTGGTTTTTTTGGCTACAGTAGTGTGCATCGCAGAAATTTCTGATGCACAGAGATGACTTTGGACGTTTATATCTCGTAATCTGTAAGAAATTTGGAGATAATCCAAAATGAAAGTTGTAGCCCATTGAGTCTAGTTTCCATATATGTAAACCATTAATCATTTGGACATTTGTACAGAAAGTTATAATCAACTAAAGACTAGTACTGCAGTTGTTTTGCCTGGCAGTGTGCATCGCAGAAATTTTTGTTGCACATAACTGACTTTGGAAGTTTATATCTCGTAATCTATAAGGAATTTGGTGATGATCCAAAAATAAAAGTTGTAGCTCTTTGTATTTAGTTTTCATAAATTTAAACCGTTTGGCAATTAGAGTTAGGTACAAAAAGTTATGATTGATACACTACAGGCTGTCTGGGAAGAGTTGTTGGAAGAGTCTGGTGTTTTGAACATAAACATGTATGATCCAAAGGTCCATTTTTAGTTCTAGAGATCGAAATTCGATTTTGAGACTTCCGAGAGTTTTATAATGAATTATATGAATGATTTGGAATGTTTGGTCTAATTTCATCAAGTCGCGATTGGATTTTTAGCGCGAAACATAAGTTAATTGTTTAACGAGCAAAATTGGTATCGCACCGAGCAAATTAGCTACAAATTGAGTTTCAATTGAACGACTAGGTTCATATTATTATTTGTGACTCGAATTTTGATTTCGTATGATGGAGTTAGAGCCTTTTTAGTGAAATATTAAATTGTTGGTGCAAACAGGTTCTGGTGCAGATTTTTAGTGACGGAAAATGAACTTTTAGTGACGGAAAATGGTCTTTTAGTGACGGAAAATGGGTTTTATTCAGCACTTTCATTTGTTTTAGCTCTTTTCAATATTTTGGAGCTAGGGAGCTCGGATTTGGGCAATTTTTGAGAGGATTTTCACCAAATGGATTGGGGTAAGTGCTTCCTACTCGGTTTTCATTATATTTCATGATTCCATGATCATTTTCATCTTTTATTAGTGAATCAATTGGAAGAAAATGAGATTTTTGCAAAATCTTTCAAAAAACGAAAATTTAAGATTTGGAGGTCGATTCGTTATCGGAATTTGGTAAATTTGGTATGATTTAACTCGCATCAGAATGTGTGTTCGGATATCGTAAAATTTCTATCGGGTTCTGAGAGGCGGGCCCCGCGTTGACTTTTTTGAATAAAATTTTAAGTCGACGTTTTATTATCCGAAATTATTTCCGATGAATTTTAATAAAGTTATACAATTAATTTGGATAGATTTGAGCTGTTCGGAGGTCAACTCAAGCAAGAAGGCTATTTTGGAAAATCGACCTAACTTCAAAAAAAAAGTAAGTATCTTGACTAACCTTGAGTGGGAAAAATTACCCCTTAGGCATTGAGTCTTATGTAGAAATTATATAATTGAAAACCATGTACGCGAGGTGACGAGTACGTACTTGGTTTATATGTGCATATTATATCGGTTAAAATTCGTACACACCTTTATGTATTAAATTGAAAATTGTTGGCACTTATTAAATTCTTATTTGTTGAATTTTTTTTTATATGATAATTTGGTGTGATTGCCATCTTGATTTGTATGTGAATCCCGTGTTTTTGTTGAGTTGATATTTCCTGGAGATAATTTCATTATGGATTATTCATTTGCAAATAATTTATTAAATAAATTTAAAAGGAGGCATTAATCTATTTGCCAAAATTTTGGATTAAAGAAGGCGTTGTTCCTTGATGAATTATTTTCCAGTTCATGTTGTGGAAATTGACATTGAGTTATAAAGGTCGTAAATCATATTGAGGTAAAGTGTTGAATTGTAAAATATTATTCTGTTGAGTTGTTCACTCACGGATATTTTTGTTAAGATTTGTGCACATTATGGTCGAGCCATGGGCTCCTTATTTTGAAAATTAATGTATTGTTGATTTCTGTGACAAGTTGTAATATTTGAGCACTTGATGTGCAATTTGTGATATGTTGTAATAATTGAGCACTCGAGGTGCAATTTATGAGATGTTGTGATATTGGCGCGTGATATTGTTGAGAGGTTTGTTCGGGTGTTTGCACGAGATTTCTGTCGTGCTATTGTTACTATTGATATATGCACATGCGGCGTGACAAGGCGGGCTATATATGTGGGTTTGCGCATGTGGCGAGACAAGGTGGGAATATTATTATACGCGTGCGGCGAGACAAGGCGGGCATTTACTTTATTATTGCACACGTGGCGAGACAAGGTGTGCTGTGTCGGGGATTGATTTGTGATGACTTGTGATGGCCTGGGGGCATTGTTGTTGTTGGTATTTATGATTTGGGACTACGAGGCGGTACCTCGGGAGTGCCCTTTTGTCGATATTTCTCTATGGTTGCACTTGCCTTTGATTATTTTATTTTTCCGTAATATGTAAATTCTTGTGTTCTCCGTGATGTATTATTTGACTTAATATTAAGTGTTTGTATTTCTTGTTGTATTGTGTTGGTTTTGGTTGTACGAGACTCTGAGGATTTGTATTTCTTGTTTGTACTTGTTCTTAATGATTGGGTTATTTTAAATAAAAGAAATTACTATTATGTTTTAATTTAATAAGTTTTACATCCAAGCCAGTAGCTTATCTGATGCTTTACTTTAATTGAAATGTCATTTTCTTCATTAAAACTATTTCTAAAATAAACTCATTTCTTTGTTGAATTCTTACTTGATTTACGAAAATAATTGTAGTCTTACTTTATTGAAAATAAATTGATCGTGTAGATTTTATGTATTGATATATTTGGCACGAGAGTTGTCCGTGCGGCTGTGATAGAGATATGGGCACGAGGTGCCGTGAGAATATGAAAGGGGGCCGAGACCCGTATTTTAATGATTTTGAGATAAGAATAATTATATGTGAAAGATTTATATTTGAGGGACTTGTTTAATTGGTTGTACTTGTGTTTATTATTCGTCTGAGTAATAATTATGGTGTTCTTGCTGCCTTGTTATTTACATCACTAGTTGATTATTGTTGCTATCACTGCTATTTATTTTCTATTATTTTTGTATACTATATTACACATGTTATTAGACTAGTGAGTCTCTTGACTGTACCTCGCCACTACTCTACCGAGGTTAGTCTTGATACTTACTGGGTACCGACTGCAATGTACTCATACTACATATCTGCACATTTTTGTGGTGAGCCAGGTATTTGAGATATCGGACTCGGACAAAGTTATTGTACTGATCACAAGGATTCAAGGTAGAGATGCTTGGTTGTCGCAGTCCCTTGGAGTCTTTCCATTTTATTATACTGTCAACTCTTATTCGAACAGTATTGTATATTTGATCCTTATGATCATTATATGTATTCAGTTAGAGTTTGTGACTCAGTATTACTAGCCTTGGGAGGTTGTTATTATTATTTTCGTTGTTGGTGTTGACACTTGTATAAAAAAAATTAAAAAAGTTTGAAATGTATATATAATCGGCTTACATAGTCTTAGACACTAAGTGTCATCACGACGCATGTGGTAGGATTTTGGTTCGTGACAATGGATTTGTTGTATTGATGATTGTTTGTGGATTATAACTCTATTTTATGTAGTTGAATCGTTTTTGGAAGATATAATTATTGCATCTATATTCACTTGTTCTTGTAATCGAAAGAGGCATAACTTGTGATATATTTGCATTATATTATTGGTTGAGTTCATAGACTCTTCTAAGTAATCTAAAGAGGCTAGTTGAGTCATTGATTAAGCCTAGTTAGGAGAATAATCAAAAGAGATTTTCCTAAAGACCGACCCGCTACGAATTCTTGCATATCTTCAAAGTGCTTAAATTGGTTCATATTGAGAGGTTGAGACTTAATCGAGAAAAGAGTTTCGACTAAATAATTGTATTGATAATTAAGTGAATTCGAGAGACTCGCTTGAACGTTAGAAGTGAATTATATAGAGTTAAATCCTAGACAATTATCTTGCACCTATCCTATCAAAACTCCATTTTCTCCCATTGATTTCTTCCTTTGCTTAGGCCTTGCTTCGATTGTCATTAGTCAATTAGCTCTAAATTCTTAATTAATTATAGTATTAACCACATAAATCTAAATTGTTGATCATCTTGGATAGAAATCTACCTACAAATTACGATAATACTATTGAACTTCAATCCCTGTGGATACGATATTATACTATACTATCTTTGGCTAGCAAGCACAATTTAAGTGTGTGTTTTGCGCTCATCAAATTTTGGCGACGTTACTGGGGATTGGCAATCAATAGTGTTTGAAATAATTTGTAGTGCTAATTCAGGAATTAGCTTTTAATTTTTTTATTTTTTTATTTTTTGTTTTGTTATGTTAACTTCTCTTCAAGATTTCTTTTGTTGAAGAAATCTTGAAGAGCATATTCTTGTTATTTAACTCTAAATAATGTGAAGATGGAGTACAACCAACCTAAGAAAATAATTGAAGAGTTCGCAGCTGAATATTATTAGCGGTGTGCTACGTGTGTTAAATGCGTTGGAAATCATCTATGGGTTGATTGTCAAGCATGTAGGTATTCTTCCTATGGTTCATCTTTTGAACACTCTCACTTTGTCTCTAGTCTGTACATGTATGAGGATTCATATGGGTACAATTATGACTCTGGTTGGGATGAATACCCTTATTTTGACTGGAATGAAAGCGAAGTGAGACAACCACCTCAAGAGGAGAATGATAGTTTAGAAGAGCTTATGTATAAGTTCATAAATAAGGTGGAAGAGAAATTTACACAAGATGATGAAGCCACTAACAACCTAACAATGCAAGTGAATCAATTAGTAATAGACTTAGCTCGTGGTATTGTGATGGTGAATATATGAAAGAGATACCAATGAAAATGAGCCTACCCAAGATGATGAACATCTACAAAGAGAGTTTTTCACTCTGCAAGAGGACTCTGTTTCAACTGAAATGATTGAAAATGAGGCTTTGTTTGATTATGAAGCAATACAAGAAGAGTTCAAACCCCCATCCACCTATCCACAATTACAATTTTTAGTAGAAGAGAATGAGGAACAAATGGTTTTGGACTTACTGGAGGAGTACTCACATGACCTTTTTTCTTCATTTTCTTATTCTAAACTTGATCATGTGGATTTTATTTTTGGGGATTTACAGGAATATACAGGGATTGATCTTGTGAATGAATGCAGAAACAAGTTGAGGATGATCCAACAAGAATAATCCACCTCTCAAAATGAGGCCAAGAAAGAAAGAAAAGAGCGAGTCTTGCAAATATCCTTAAATGACTTTGGCCAGATGAGCTCCATAAAGAATCCCGAGGAGCGAAAACAAAAAATAAATTCATAATTAGGGGTGGAGTTCACAAGTTCTCGGAAACAGAAAAAGTCCATGGGAGTTTTATTTACCTCTTGCTTTTTATTTGTGTGTCATGGGAATATGCCACAATTTGAAGTGTGGGGTGGGGATGTTAATATGTAAATAACTGTTTGTTTTCGTTTCTTGTGTGTGTTTTTGTTTCTTTTGATTGAAATTTTTAAAGTCAATTTTTTTTATAGTTTTCTTTAGGTAGTATAATAAATTCCCCTTGGTTTTTCTTTGTGCCGCAATTCTTTTCCAAGGGTTTTGTTTGAACCAGGTGTAGTTAGTTTTATTTTTTTAGGAGTAGAAAACCTTGTGCTATGATTTGAATTGAAAGCAATATCTCTTGATTGTATTATGCCTTGAGAATAGTAAGTGCTTTAGTTGTGACGCTTAGGCCCAGGTTTTGACTCTTGTATAAGCACCTTAAACTGTATGATCTTAACTTTGCTTAAAAATTTTGATTAGAGTGTCTTGATGAGTTCGATCCTGAGTGAGTTTTGTGCCATGTGTGTGTGAGATTTTGTGTATTTTGTGCATTGCATTTGATGTCTAGAACTTGCCCCGTGTGTTTGCAAAGTGAAATAGTAGTTTTATTCAGTCTTGAAAGTTATATAGGCGTTTCTTTGTTGAGCCAGTTATATGTTGTACCCACCTAATTATTATGTATCTTAGTTAACCTCTTTGAGCTTGTAATCCTGTTTCTTTGGCAACCATATTACAAGCCTTACCCATTTTACCTCTCGCGAGCACTTAAAATTGTTGCGAACTTTGTAAAAGTTAAACTGTGGGGTGTTGGTTTGGATTTTGAGTGGAACTAATAAAATAAGGAGAAAGATGCACTGTTTAAAAAAAAGATAAGATCCACTTAAATTGAGAAATATATATAGTTGCATTGATATGCAAATATTCATTGATAGTGGTAAATTTTGATGTATTTGTACTTAAGGAAGTCGGGAGTTGACATATGTTGATGTAAGGGTGGAGTTATAGTTTGACAAAAGTGTGGGATTTTGAACGGTCAATCGTATGTATTAAAGTGCTTAGAGAGGTTTAGTCAATATATCCAAATGTATCCTACCCGTCCCGCAGCCTACATTACAACCAAATAAAGTCTTACTTGATCCTTGACGGAATAAACTCAATTAGTAGAGTAGTGCACCATGGGCAAGCTTATGGTACATTCTTTGTGGTGCATGAATTTCATTTCTGAGAGTGAGTTAATTCGTTTTATCTTGAGTTCCTATGTGTTCTTGAATTTTATTGTGTGTGCAACTACTCTCTATTGTTGTGTGAGGGCACTTGATTCATGAAAGTAAGGTAATGTCATTGACCTCTGTGTTAGAGTAAGTGAGTAGGATGTGAAAATGCATGGTGCTGTTGAGTCAACTCTTGAGGTAAGGATGTTACCGTATTGTGCTTAATCTGTTCTATTATTCTTTGTGTGATGAGTTAGGAGAGTTGTTTAAAAAGGTCGTGTCTGTGTGAAGTGTAGTTTGATTGCTCGAGGACGAGCAATGGTTTAAGTGTGGGATGTTGATGGTAGGCTAGAAACTCATGTTTTAGTCGCTTATTGCACTCTAATTCACTGCACTTTACTCATGTTGATTTTTAATTAGTAGTGTTTGCACTTATTATGTGTTTTATGCCGTTTAGGAGTGATTCCAAGTTATTTAGATATTGCGGAGCAAATTCGAGCTTTGAAGTTTGAGTAGAAGTCCAAGGGTTTAAACTGGGATCGCGTTCGGGGGTCGAGGACTAAGTCCGGATGTCAAAAATTGGAGAGACGAATGACTCTCAAAAAAATGCACAACCGCGCCACGACAGTGCAAAATCTGCCCATAATTCATTTTGCAAATCATTCTGGAATTCCTCACAAGCGCGTCGCATGGTGTGGCGCGACATGCGGCGCGGTAGTATAAATTTGTTATAGTATCATCCAATTTCCGCTAAAAAGGGTATTTTCGTCCGGAGTTTATTAGGGGATGACTTAAATACACGGAAAAATACCATTTTCGGTACTTTTGACAGATTTTCGACCTAAGGAGGCCAAAGAGGAGTTGGAAGAACACAAACATAAGGATTTCATCATTTTCTTCCTCATTCAAGATCTGGGTTTGGATTGAATATATGTTTTCCTATACTTTAATTACATTTGTGAAGAACTTATCCATGTCTATGGAGTAGATCCTTTTGAGTTTTGATGGATTAGGTATATTGATGATTGTTTATGGATTATAACTCTATTTTTATGTAGTTGAATCATTTTTGGAAGATTTAATTATTGCATCTATATTCACTTGTTCTTGTAATCGAAAGAGGCATAACTTGTGATATATTTGCATTATATTGTTGGTTGAGTTCATAGATTCTTCTAAGTAATCGAAAGAGGCTAGTTGAATCATTGATTAAACCTAGTTAGGAGAATAATCAAAAGAGGTTTTCCTAAAGATCGATCCACTACGAATTCTTGCATATCTTCACAGTGCTTAAATCGGTTCATATAGAGAGGTTGAGACTTAATCGAGAGAAGAGTTTCTACTAAACAATTGTACTGGTAATTAAGTGAAATAGAGAGACTCACTTGAACATTAGAAATGAATTATCTAGAGTTAAATCCCAGACAATTATCTTGCACCTATCCTCTCAAAACCCCATTTTCTCCCATTGATTTCTTCCTTTGCTTAGGCCTTGCTTCGATTGTCATTAGTCAATTAGCTCTAAATTCTTAATTAATTATAGTATTAACCACATAAATCTAAATTGTTGATCATCTTGGATAGAAATCTACCTACAAATTACGATAATACTATTGAACTCCAATCCCCGTGGATACGATATTATACTATACTATCTTTGGCTAGCAAGCACAATTTAAGTGTATGTTTTACGCTCGTTAGTAGTCCCAAAAGTAAATACACAACCGGAAAGCTCCTGAGGTAGCGCCTCGTAGTACCAAAAGTTAATACACAACTCATATCCTATGGAACGACGAATTTATAAAAAGAAATCCTACAGTCAAAACTAAATACAAGATTAAGGAAGCAGGTAATTCAACTAAGCATGGTGCACAAATATCAAGTAAGAGTTAAGACACGTAGGCATGCGACATTAGGCTAAACACGATGACTACATAGGCTAGAGCAACTCAGTTAAGGAATTAAAAGAAAACTACTCAGCGAGAAAACAGATTTTTGCAACATTTAACCCGAGTATGCACTCGTCACCTCGCGTACCCGACCTTCATGTATTGCAAATATCATAACAGTACTGAAACCTAAGGGGCATTTCCCCCACACAAGGTTAGACAAGTCACTTACCTCAAATCTCGCTCAATCAATAGATAAGAATGCCTTTTCCTCGACTTTCCGACTCTGAACAGTCCAAATCTAGCCAGAAGCAATTACATACTATAAATACAACTACAAGAAACTAATTTAAATAATAAATCTACGACTTTACCAAAGAATCGAAAAGTCGCCCCAAAAAGTTGAAACGAGCCACATCTCGGAATCGGGTAAAAGTCACACAATACGAACACCCATTTGATATCGAGTACACCCATACTAAAATTACACAAATCCGATACAAAATTCTCGATCAAAACCTCAAAATTCGGCCTAAGGATTTTTCCACCTTTTTCATAATTTTCTCAACCGAAATCCTTAATTAAATGAAGAATAAATGATATCTTAGTGGAAATTAATCACAAACAAGTCAAGAATCCTTACCCAAATGTTTTCATTAAAATACCCTCGAAAATTGGCCTCAACCCGAGCTCTCTAGGTCCAAAAATGGAGAATGAAATCAAACCCTCGAACTTAGGCATTTTCTGCCCAGTGAATTCGCACCTGCGAACCCACAACCGCTTATGCGGCTCCGCACCTGCGGAATTTCCATTGCAGGTGCGGTTCTCACTTAGTCCAAACACGTCCGCTTTTGCGGACCCAAATGCGCATTTGCACGTCCGCTTCTGCGTCCACAGAGCACTTATGCGGACCAAGCTCGCTTTTGCGATCACCAGGCCTTCCTCGCCTTTCAGTTTCTGCGCTCATCCTTCCGCAAAAACGACACCGCTTCTGCGACCTCCTCGTCCCACCTGCGACCACTGACCACCTTCTCCAGCCCCGCATCTGCATTCACCCTCTCGCTTTTGCGAGCTCGCACCTGCGATCAAACTTGTGCAGGTGCGATTGCACCAGAACTGGTGCACTTCAGCTATTCTCTAAGCCTCAACTCGATCTGTTAATCATCCGAAACCACCCCGAGGCCCCCGGGACCCCGTACGAATATACCAACAAGTCCTAAAATATTATACGGACTTAGTTGAGTCTTCAAATCACATAAACAACGCTAAAAACACGAATTGCGCATTGATTCAAGCCTAATGAACTTTAAAACTTCAAACTTCTACATCCGACGCCGAAACCTATCAAATCAAGTCCGATTGACCTCAAATTTTACACACAAATCATAATTGACATTACAGACCTAATCCATCGAATCCGACCCCGATATCAAAAAGTCTACCCTCGGTCAAACTTTCCAAAAATCATCCAATTTTTCAACTTTCGGCAATTGACGCGAAAATGACCTATGGACCTCCAAAAGAACATCCGGACAGGCTCCTACGATCAAAATCACCACACAGAGCTATTGAAAATATCGAAACTCCATTCCGGAGTCGTCATCACACAATTCTAACTATGGTAAATTTCTAGAACTTAAACCTCCAATTTAGGCACTATGGGTCCCAATCCACTCCGAAACTCTCCCGAATCCGACACCAAGCACCTCGGCTAGTTACGTAACCACATGATGAAATAAAGGGAGAAATAAATAGAGGTTCGGGACAAATACTCTCAAAACGACCGGCCGTATCGTTACAGTTATTGACCCGCTCATTTGTTAAACGAAGTTCATCTTGACCCAACCCATTTTAGTCGAGCTAAAGTTGAGCTGATTTTTAGCCCAAATTGATTCATGATTAATTTTGCTAAAATTTCCTTAAAATAATAATTTTTATTTGATATATTATATATGACAATAACAAAAGAAAAAAAAACTTATTTGATAATTAAACAATTCATAAAAAAATAATACACATTAATTAAAACTTAATAAATATTGGAAGGGTTGGACTATGACCCAAATTGTAGCCTAATTTTACCTAGCCTATCTCAACTAAAGTTACTTTGACCCGTCTATTTAATAACTCAACTTATTTTAACCTGCCTATAATAAGTACAATCTGCCCATTTGATACCCCTATTCACGACCCACTTAAAATTGAATTGGGCTAGTATTTTGAAGGCCCTTCATGGATGGATTAGGTGGAGTTGGATTGTTAAAATCTATAACCAACGAGGATTGGTTAGCCGACATATTTAGACGGCTCTATACTTGTGCCGGATTTGCAAGTTGCAACTCCAAATCGCAAAGAAGTTGTCACCTCAAAGTAAGTTGGACACACATTATCTATGCACAAAACATAATGTATTTATGTAAATATTTTATTTTAATACAATCATTAGTGATCATCTTTACGATTTAAACACATGATCTGTAATTAAATACGACAAAAATGATTTTATCATTGCTCCAATATATAGAAAATGTTAAATACATAATAAGATACAAACATTTAGGCCAAAAGTTGATAAAACATAATATAAACTTTTGTTGTTGGGTCAAAAATTCATTGGTAGGCAGACAACTATATAATTTGTGATAAGGCCAACATGAACATGCATTGAGAACGGCTAAGGCTTGCTTCATCTTCAAGAAAATGGACTGATTCCCTTTCCAGAATTATAGTTCTGATTTTAACATCTGCGCACGTACGAGGGGAAACTCCCAATTTGCATTATGAGAAACAAAGAAAGAATATGTTTTGCCGACCTGATCAATTTAACCACTTTTGGCGCAAATGTTGAGTGCAATCTTCTCGTAGAGCTTATCCACCACCTCTTACAGGATATTTTTTTTCTTTTAGTTTGGTATGGTAGTATTTGGTTTGTCATTTTCTCTATCAAATCGAACTACTACGTAAAATTTACATATTTAGAAATTACGTAAAAAAATAATACTGTAAATTACAATAATTAATAATTTAAAATATTTAAAAAATTACAGTTAAATATTGACTTTCGCAATGCGAACACTATCAAATAAAATGGGACAAAGGGAGTATATTGATAGTCATTTAGTTAACATAGTACTAGTATTTTCAGTACGTTCCATGAAAATGACATTTTTTTAAATTTAAAATTTTATTTCATTTTAAGTTTTTTATTTTATCTTTATTGACATATTTTTATAATGGCTATATTGTGACATGCAGGAGCGGACATAAGGTGTTATTTACATTTCTAACCTAATAACTTTTGCTCAAACTCTGTATATGTATTAGAATTCACTAAACAAATGCAAAATGTTTATTTCAAACTCAGAAAATCAAATGAGTTATTTCATAAAGTTTAAATTTCGAATTTGCATAAAGAAACTGTATGGGGTGAAATTGGTTGATTACAGGTGGCTAAATAGCAAGGTGACGCGAGGAACTGAGAACAGATAGAAGCTGAGTTGGTAAATAATTGGCATCGGTTACGAAGTCTATACGTGACTAATACAGGATGAATCCCGAAGGAAGCACAGCCGATGGCAAAGACTCAAAGGCTTGACATCGGATAATATTTAATGGGCAGCCGTTACCGAGAATAACTGCATTCAAAGCTAGTTATTATACACCCATCAATGGCATTTTTATCCTTATTCAAGAAAGGTTTGATTTTATGATCTTGTCTCTTGTATGAATAACTATAAATACAAGAATGTCAACACTTGAAAGGCACGACACATTCAGCGCAAAAAAGTTGCACCATACTGTCTCTCTTATCTAATGCTATTTGTACATCATATCCTTTTACAATTTTAATTTTAAAAAAATGACCTTTTAAATAATTTTATCATTGCTTTATTAATCTTACTGTTCTTGCTTTAGGAAAGACCGAGCTCGGACTCAGGCTTGCTATTTTTTTTATTTTTAATTGTTAATCTTACTTTTTCTTTATACTTTTTGGATCAAATCGATTCGTTTGAGTATAAACCACGTTACAAATTTAATGTATTATTTTACGGATAAACAGTAATATATTTAAAATTAATATTTAATATGTATCAAGTAATATGGGACGGGCGGAGTATAATGGAACAGAACCAGCTAAGATAAACAATAATTATAAAAGGAATTTACTACTGTCTTTTTTGGTATCACGTAACTAATCTAAATAATCACAGTTGTCTTACATCAAGCTGGTCATAGGTAGGGGGAAACTCTAATTCCAAGAAGCCGTAACGTGACCTAACTTAAAAAAGCCACCCTTTGGGGACACAAAAAAATAGGGAACCGATTTTTGCCCCCTTTTGACAACGAAATGACACAACTTGGTAGATAGTGTGACATACACCACCCAATCACCAAATCCAACTAATAAATGACTTACTTTTTGCTTGTGACCTAACTCAATATAATAAATAAAATTTGTCAATGATTATGATTCAAATTTAATAATAGCTATATATATATATATATATATACCAGGCCGAGCAAGCCTATTAGATTTCCTTCTACCCAAACTCGTTCATGAATAAAGAGAATATATATATATATATATATATATATATATTTATTATTTAATAAGAAATAATTTTTATTATTAGTGTTTAATCAAGCTTTTAAAAATTACTTCTAACTGTATTTTTTCAAAAGCATTTTTTCAAATATTTTTTTGGGAAGAAGTTATTTTCTCGTTAGTTTCTCAAAAATAATTAATGTTTCTACTTAAAAGCACATTTTTTCTCTTTTGAAAGATTGGCCAAATATTTTAACTTTAAAACAAAAATATTTTTGAAAAAAATAAATAAAAAATACTTTTGACCCCAAAAAAAATAATATTCAATATAATCAGTCGATGCATGTATTAGCCAAAAAAAACATGTAAATGATGAAATAGTTGTGATAAGCGCAATACTTCCAGCTATAAATGCCTTACATTTATCACCTAAAGGTGTGACTTAACACCCAATATAATGAAACGAAATTGTGGAAAAGAAATTTAAAAATAGTCATATTTACGAGTGGTAATTGAAAAATAGCTATAATTTTAAAAATAATCGAAATTTAGCTACTTTTTATGTAAAAATAAATCTGAGCGAAAATATTGTTAAAAATCCGAAAAATATTGCAGCATAATATACTGGAGTTCGACTTCCAGCATAATATACTGGAATTCCAGTATATTATGCTGGAACTTCAGTATATTATGATGGAGTTTCAGTATAAATACAATGGAACTCCGTCATAATATATTGGAGTTCCAGCATAATATGTTGGAAGTTCATACATATGTACTCCAATCTTCAGTATATTATGTGTTGCAGCAAAATAGTGATTATTTTTCAATGACTTTGCAAAGACTATTTTTTAATTACTGATCCAAAAACTGACTAGCCGTGCTATTTTTTTCTTGTGTCGACACTTGCGACAAATAGATCTGTCACATTCAATTCAACATCTCATTAGCTTCTTCTACGTGTTTGGATTACTCCCCAACTTGATTGCTGATTATTCATTGAACTTTTGCCACACTATGGTCCAAATACTTCTCATACTTTTCGATACATAAAACTCTTCAAACCTCCCGAAAGGTCAATTATCAACTTTCACGTGATCTTGGAAACTTGCAACTTTCTTGCCCTTGTCACTTGCTTGACCAACTTGCATCACCTTTAATATTAAATTTTTCTTCCCAATTCTTAAAGATCTATAAATAGCAAGTTTTCTTTCCATAACCATGCAACATAAAGTTGGTAGAAAGAACAACATCCTTTAGTTCTTGTTTCAATATCAAATGAAGAGGCAAAGAGGAAATTTGCTAGGAAATACTAATAAGAAAAAGGCCAAAAGGGTTGTTGAGAAGCAGAGTGAAGAGGTCAAAACAGAAGCAGAAGAGAGGAATGATAGTGAAAAAAGTGTTGTGGCAGAACCAGCCGAGTTGATAGCTGAGTGTGATCATTGGATTAATAATGAATGGCTATGTTTATGGAGTAGTGATAATATGGTGGATGAACAAATGTCATGGGGTACATGTTGGTCACCAGTTTGGGACATGGAATTTATTGGAGAAGCTTATATTAATTTGTACAATGATGTTTTGTGGGATGATGATGTTTGGGATTTGAAAGCTATTAAGGAAGTTCCAAGTCCATAAAGCGGATCTTTACGGCACAAATTTAGATTAGTTGAGGCTTAATTAATGCACATGTACCAGACACCAGACGAAAAATCAAAAAAGAAGTCCCGTGAGAGAAAAATTTGAAGAAAATAGAGAAGATATAAGTTCTGACCAACAGGGACGGAGCTAGGATTTGAAGTTACTGTGTTCGGAATTCTAAACTTTTTATGTCACTGGGTTCTAAAGTAAGACATTGTACCTATTCAATAAATTTCTTAAGATAAATATATAATTTGGACTAAAATTACTGGGTTCGGGCGAACCCGTTATCGAAGCTCTAGCTCCGCCTCTGCTAACCAATATTGTCAATGGATCATCTTTGCCATAGCATTAGCTAGCTCAAATGGAATTAGTTGCGTGGTAGTAAAAACTTAGTTTGATTTTTCCAAAATTTAGTTGTATACTTTGAAAAAATATATATATATATATATATTGTTATAAGAAAAATTAAATTATGGTGGATGTCTACTCTTCCTCCATGATCTTCTCAAATGTTTAATGACATATTCAATAACATATTTTTCTTCACTTTTCATGCCGATATAAAGGCCTTGTAATAGATAGAAAAATATACACAATTGAAGAAGAGATACTCTTCCTTTTCTCTATCTCCATTTCTTGTTCATGTTTTACTAAATTGCTTTTATTTTATAACACGTTATCAGCACGATGCTCTAACCAACTGAGATTATNAAATTATGGTGGATGTCTACTCTTCCTCCATGATCTTCTCAAATGTTTAATGACATATTCAATAACATATTTTTCTTCACTTTTCATGCCGATATAAAGGCCTTGTAATAGATAGAAAAATATACACAATTGAAGAAGAGATACTCTTCCTTTTCTCTATCTCCATTTCTTGTTCATGTTTTACTAAATTGCTTTTATTTTATAAC
>AWOL01S0007328.1:3259-28645 GCA_000715115.1 Nicotiana otophora | reverse complement strand
AGAAATACCTGGATATGCACACGAAGTGCAGGGTGTAGCGTGAGTACAAGCAACACAATAAGTAACAAATCTAACCTTTGGAGTGAAAGTAGTGACAAGCTCGAGCATTACAACCTACATGCAGAATTAACAGCACGTAAATTTACAAAAAAATATGATAGTAATATCTCAGAAATTCATAATCTACAAGTAACAGTACAAGAATTTAGGCATGCTTCCAGGTTTAACAAATAAACTCAGAACAAATAAAATATGTCAAGTCTAACTGATATGAGGAATATGACATCTCTATATCTACGTGCTAATATGCATATCGTATGTGATGCAACACAATAGAATCACATGTCCTCACCATCTGGTGGCACGTGTTCTCACCATCTGTGAGAGAATAGAATAACAGAAGTTTAGTTTTCCGTAATCAACAAATTTGTACGACAAAAATACAAAAATGTGAAGTTTTCCTAAGGGTTCGACAGCCCCTCGAAGATAAGTACAAACTTCTCCGTACCGATCCGTAAGACTCTACTAAACCTGCTCATGACTCGTGAGACCTATGTAACATAGGCTCTGATACCAACTTGTCACGACCCAAAACTCGACCTGTCGTGATGACGCCTATCGTGATACTAGGAAAGCCGATAACTCATATATACCAACTCCTTCCAATTCAAAATATACTAATGCGGATTTAAATAAGTGAGAATTTCATAAAAACCGGATGAAAACGTCACAACTCAATATATAAGTTTCCCAAATCCAGGGTGTCACTAAGTACATGAGCATCTATATAATACTAAGTCTGATACACTGTCTAAGAAAAAAAATAGAAACTGAATAAGTAAACTGAGGGGTAGGGGAGGAGAGTCAAGGTCTGCGGACGCCAAGGCAACTACCTCGATAATTTCCGAATGACTGAAAACTCTGAGAATCAGCAACCGCCGTAACTAGAAATACCTGGATATGCACACGAAGTGCAGGGTGTAGCGTGAGTACAAGCAACACAATAAGTAACAAATCTAACCTTTGGAGTGAAAGTAGTGACAAGCTCGAACATTACAACCTACATACAGAATTAACAGCACGTAAATTTACAAAAAAATATGATAGTAATATCTCAGAAATTCATAAGCTACAAGTAACGGTACAAGATTTAGGCATGCTTCCAAGTTTAACAAATAAACTCAGAACAAATAAAATATGTCAAGTCTAACTGATATGAGGAATATGACATCTCTATATCTACGTGCTAATATGCATATCGTATGTGATGCAACACAATAAAAGCCTCGCGTACTTACACCCTCGGAGTACTCAACCTGACTGCCTCAATTCTCACTCATCACACTCAATCACTCAGCACTGTACATGGCAGATCCAGCCCAAATGCAAATAAGTCCAGGGCAGATCCAGCCCAAATGCAAATAAATCTAGGGCAAATCTAACCCAATGCAAATAAATCAATAACAATTGTGCTCACTGTGGGTGTGCAGACTCGGAGGGGCAGATCCAACCCAAGCGCTATAATAAGCTAAGTCCTGACATGAATCAATAAAGCCTGCTATAACGTGCAACCTGATCCTATAAATATCACTCATAGACAGGTCCTCAGGCTCACAACGCTCATACTAAGCAGCCCAATCAATGATACAGGACGTGACAATATACGATAACGGAGACTGCGATATGATATGCCGTGATGAATGCGTCTGAGTACATAAATGCAATTAAGCAAATAACTCAACAGCAAAGAACGACTACTGTGGGTCCCAATAGTACCAACATATAGCCTAGACATGATTTCTAACATAAACCACAACTTAAGTGTTCTAACACATAGAGTTCAGTAATAATGTTCACATAAGATAACTACACAGTTTCATGGAATCAACTAAATCACAATTACTATGGTGCATGACCACACGCCTGTCACCTAGTATGCGCGTCACCTCAACATCAATCACATAGCACAAAATTCGGGATTTCATACCCTTAGAACCAACTTTAGATGTGTTACTTACCACAAATCGTGTAAAACACTACTCCAACAAGCCTTGCCTCGCGAATCGGCCTCCGAATGCCTCGAATCTAGCCACAAACAATTCGATACAATCAACACGAGCTAAAGGAATCAATTCCATATGAAAAACCTAAGTCCTTAATCAAAATTCAACTCAAAAGTCGACCCCTAGGCCCACATCTCGGAATCCGATGAAAGTTACAAAATCCGGAAGCCCATTTAACCACGAGTCCAACCATACCAAATTTACCAAATTCCGACACAAATTTGTCACTCAAATCCCCCAAATTAACTCTCCAAATCCCTAACCACAAACTCCCAAAATTCCACCTCAAAAACATAAAAACTAGGTGGGAAATTCAATGGGGAAACATGATTATTGAATAAAAATGATCACAAGTGACTTACCTCAAGAAACCCCTCGAATCCTCTCAAAAATCACCTTGGTCCGAGTTTCCAAAGTCCAAAATTATAAAAATCACGAAACCCTTTGGATTTAACATTGCAGTGCTTTGGCACCTACGACCCACTTAACAGCATCTGCGGTCTCGCAGGTGTGGACACTTCCTCTGCTTCTGCGGTTATACCTGAAGGTCCCTGCCTTTGCTTCTGCGATCACACACGCGTAGATGTGAGTCCGCATTTGCGGAACTTCCTCCGCACCTGCGCTCAACAACCTTCTCACTGAGCTTCGCTTCTGCGCCCATACGCCACATCTGCGACCACACAAGTGCGAAAATACCCCCGCACCTGCAACCCCTGCACACCCCTTTACAGGCCACTTCTACTCTCTTCGCGTCGCTTCTGCGGTATCGCACCTGCGATCACAACTTCACAGGTGCGATCACACCAGACTTGGTGCACTTCAGCAGTCCTGAAATTCAAAACTTTGATCCGTTAACCATCCGATCTCTACCCGAGGCCCCCGGGACCTCAACCAAAACATACCAACAAGTCTTAAATCATGATACAAACTTAGTCGAGGCCTCAAATCACATCAAACAATATCAAAAATACGAATCACACCTCAATTCAAGCCTAACGAAAACTAATAAATTCAAACGTTTACAATCGATGCCGAAACATGTCAAATCAAGTCTGATTGACCTCAAATTTTGTACACAAGTCATAAATGACACAACGAACCTACTCTAATTCCCGGAACCAAAATTCGAGCCCGGTAACCACAAAGTCAACTCTCAGTCAAACTTTTCAATTTCCAACTTTCACCATTTCAAGTCTAAATCAACTACGGACCTGCAAATCACTATCTGGACATACTCCTAAGTCCAAAATCACCCAACGGAGCTATCGGAACCATCAAAACTCCATTCCGAATCCATTTATACAGAAGTCAACATCTGGTCAACCTTTTCAACTTAAGCTTCCAACATTGAGACTAAGTGTCGCAACTCATTCTGAGAGATCCCCAAAATCGAACCAACTACCCCGGCAAGTCACATAATGTCAATTAAGCATAAAAATGAGCATTAAATAGGGGAGCATGGCTTAAAACGACCGACCGGGTCATTACAACTTTGAAGTCTCCACAACAATACTCGATCAGGTATCTAATGAACAACACGCTCGAGGTACCTGGATCTGCACAAAATAATGTGCAGCAAGTGTAACATGAGTACACCACAGCGGTACCGAGTAAGTATCAAGAGTAACTTTGGTAGAGTAGTGACGAGTAACTGTGAAGATACCTACTAGATATAATAACATGTACAAGTGTGAATATAAAACTAACATGGAACAATATAAAATTAAATATGGTAAGGATAATGTTACAATACTTGTATTAAGAACTAAAAACAACAATTAAAAACAAGGAGCAATAGGTAATAACGACGTAATATAAGTGGAATACAATTAAAGTTCGGTGAAACCAAGAAAGGGAAAACAAGTAACAACCCAATAAAATAACCGCTTTCACAAAAAGTTTATACAAGATTTTCCCAGAGGTACCACACCTCATAATCACAAATCACATGTCCCAAATCACAAACCCTAATCACATGAAATCTTGTGCCCACATTACAAATCACAACCGCATGGACAACACACGTGCCAATACCCTTAATATCTCATTACTGCACGGATAACTCATGTGCTAAGAGAGTAATAATATCCTATATCCACACGGACAACTCACGTGCTAGCAATTACAATATCTCATATCCGCACAGACAACTTACTAACGGTGTAACTCACGCACAGAAGGCAATGAATACAAGAATACATGTAAATGATCATCAAACATCAAGTTTCATATTCCCAGACTAACATATGTGACAGATTATGGTGTATGCTTGTGCAAGTGTACTATTATAGCTCGAGTCAACAAGTAAGATCAGAGACAACGAATGGCACATGGGAAACGACACAACAAAACTGTAATATGCATGACTCGNTATGCGCGTCACCTCAACATCAATCACATAGCACAAAATTCGGGATTTCATACCCTTAGAACCAACTTTAGATGTGTTACTTACCACAAATCGTGTAAAACACTACTCCAACAAGCCTTGCCTCGCGAATCGGCCTCCGAATGCCTCGAATCTAGCCACAAACAATTCGATACAATCAACACGAGCTAAAGGAATCAATTCCATATGAAAAACCTAAGTCCTTAATCAAAATTCAACTCAAAAGTCGACCCCTAGTCCCATATCTCGGAATCCGATGAAAGTCACAAAATCCGAAAGCCCATTTAACCACGATTCCAACCATACCAAATTTACCGAATTCCGACACCAATTTGTCACTCAAATCCCCCAAATTAACTCTCCAAATCCCTAGCCACAAACTCCCAAAATTCCACCTCAAAAACACAAAAACTAGGTGGGAAATTTAATGGGGAAACATGATTATTGAATAAAAATGATCACAACTGACTTACCTCAAGAAACCCCTCGAATCCTCTCAAAACTCACCTTGGTCCGAGTTTCCAAATTCCAAAATTAGAAAAATCACGAAACCCTTTGGATTTAACATTGCAGTGCTTTGGCACCTACGACCCACTTAACCGCATCTACGGTCTCGCAGGTGTGGACACTTCCTCTGCTTCTGCGGTTATACCTGAAGGTACCTGCCTTTGCTTATGCGATCACACATGCGTAGATGTGAGTCCGCATCTGCGGAACTTCCTCCGCACCTGCGCTTAACAACCTTCTTACTGAGCTTCGCTTCTGCGCCCATACGCCACATCTGCGACCATGCAAGTGCAGAAATACCCTCGCACTTGCAACCCCTGCACACCCCTTTACATGCCACTTTTGCTCTCTTCGCGTCGCTTCTGCGGGACCGCACCTGCGATCAAAACTTCGCAGGTGCGATCACACCAGACTTGGTGCACTTCAGCAGTCCTTAAGTTCAAAACTTTGATCCGTTAACCATCTGATCTCTACCCGAGGCCCCCGGGACCTCAACCAAAACATACCAACAAGTCTTAAATCATGATACAAACTTAGTCGAGGCCTCAAATCACATCAAATAATATCAAAAATACGAATCGCACCTCAATTCAAGCCTAACGAAAACTAATAAATTCTAACTTTTACAATCGATGTCGAAACATGTCAAATCAAGTCTGATTGACCTTAAATTTTGTATACAAGTCATAAATGACACAACGGACCTACTCCAACTCCCGGAACCAAAATCCGAGCCCGGTAACCACAAAGTCAACTCTCAGTCAAACTTCTCAATTTCCAATGTTCGTCATTTCAAGTCTAAATCAACTACGGACATGCAAATCACTATCTGGACATACTCCTAAGTCCAAAATCACCCAACGGAGCTATCAGAACCATCAAAACTCCATTCCGAAGCCATTTATACATAAGTCAACATCTGGTCAACCTTTTCAACTTAAGCTTCCAACATTGAGACTAAGTGTCTCAACTCATTCCGAGAGATCCCCAAAATCGAACCAACTACCCCGGCAAGTCACATAATGTCAATTAAGCATAAAAATGAGCATTAAATAGGGGAGCAGGGCTCAAAACGACCGACCGGGTCATTACAACTTTGAAGTCTCCACAACAATACTCGATCAGGTATCTAATGAACAACACGCCCGAGGTACCTGGAGCTGCACAAAAAAATATGCAGCAAGTGTAGCATGAGTACACCACAGCGGTACCCAGTAAGTATCAAGAGTAACCTTGGTGGAGTGGTGACGAGTAACTGTGAAGATACCTACTAGATATAATAACATGTACAAGTGTGAATATAAAACTAACATGGAACAATATAAAATTAAATATGGTAAGGATAATGTTACAATACTTGTATTAAGAACTAAAAACAACAATTAAAAACAAGGAGCAATAGGTAATAACGACGTAATATAAGTGGAATACAATTAAAGTTCGGTGAAACCAAGTAAGGGAAAACAAGTAACAACCCAATAAAATAACCGCTTTCATACAAGGTTTATACAAGATTTTCCCAGAGGTACCACACCTCATAATCACAAATCACATGTCCCAAATCACAAACCCTAATCATATGAAATCTTGTGCCCACATTACAAATCACAACCGCATGGACAACACACGTGCCAATACTCTTAATATCTCATTACTGCACGGATAACGCATGTGCTAAGAGAGTAACAATATCCTACATCCACACGGACAACTCACGTGCTAGCAGTAACAATATCTCATATCCGCACATACAACTTACTAACGGTGCAACTCACGCACAGAAGGCAATGAATACAAGAATACATGTAAAGGATCATCAAACATCAAGGTTCATATTCCTAGACTAACATATGTGACAGATTATGGTGTATGCTTGTGCAAGTGTACTATTATAGCTCGAGTCAACAAGTAAGATCAGAGACAATGAATGGCACATGGGAAACGACACAACAAAACTGTAATATGCATGACTCGCACAAAGTAGGCACACCACTACACAAATATCATCAATAACAATGCCCCCAGGTCATTACAAATCATCCTCGACATAGCCCCCTTGTCTCGCCACGTGCGCAACAATAAAGTAAATGCCCGTCTTACCTCGCCACATACACATAATAGTATTCCCACCTTGTCTCACCACATGCCCAAACCCACATATATATAGCACATTTTGTCACACCGCATGTGTAATATCAATGATAATAATAACACGAACAACTCACGTGTGAACACTCCGACAATCCTCTAAACAATACCATACGTGCCAAAACATAACAACACAATATAACAACTCGAACCATATGTGCCCATATGCCACAACGTTTCCTTAAAAATAATTCCAACACCACAACCACACATAGACCTCAGCTCAACAACACTGAGTACAACATCCACAACAATAACATAGGAGTACAACAAGTAAATCGACAAGAATTACGAAAACACAATAAAATGGAAGAATGAGCTCACAATGAAAGACATAACAAGTAATAATGGCCTCAAATAAGAATAACCCAATAATGAGAGAGATAATGTGTAACAACGATATCAAATTAGAATAACTCAACAATAGAAGAGATAACATGTAACAATGATTTCAATTAAGAATGACACAATAATAGGAGAGATAACATGTAACAACGATTTCAATTAAGGATAAATTACAATGGAAGAGATAACATGTAATAATGATATCAAACAAGGATAAATCAACAATGAAAGAGATAACATGGGAATAAAAGATACAACAACTTCAATTAAAGTATATAAGAGTATAATTGACAATAAAGGGTAGAACATGAACCAATCAACTTCAAATAGGGCATGTAAGGGTAAATTTAACAATCAAGGATATACATAACAAGGCAACTTCATTTTAATGTATATACAAAACCTACGAGTCTAAAACGGTCACATTTCCACATATAAGCCGTATACACACTCATCACCTCGTGTACACGTCTTTCACGTAGATTAAATAGTGTAAACAAACCAATCTATACATGGTAGTTCCCCCACACAAAGTTAGACAAGATACTTACCTCAAAACCCCTCAATCAATACTCTAAAACAACTTTTCCTTTACAATTCACCTCCGCTCGGCTCAAATCTAACCAAAATCGACTCAATAACATCAAATAATGCAAGCGAAATCAATTCCAATAATTAAAGCTATGATCTTTACACAATTTCTCAAAAATCAGCAAAAGTCAACTCTGGGCTAGCCCGATCAAAACCTGGGTCTCATGGTAGATTTCAACTACCTATAACCCCACGAGTCTATATATGTATTTTGTTTCAAAATCCGATTCCAAATCGACTCTCAAAACTCAAATTCTCATTTTTCAAAACATAAACAAAGTTTACTCAAAATTTCACTTTGATTCTCATAATTTTGATATTAAATCTCATATATAATCATGTAAAATAATTGAAAATTGATCAAAACCACTTATTCAATGATTGTAGATGAAAATCTCTCTTCAAAATCGCCCTTATCGAGTCTAGGGTTCTAAAATATGAAAATGAGACCAAAAATCCAAAATCTCGTCCCTCATCTTTTATGTCCAGTCGTAGGTGTCGCAATTGCGACCTGGGGTTCTCAAATGCGAACATCGCAAATGCGAGGAAACAATCGCAAAAGAAAATCCTCTGTTGTCATCGCAAATGCGACGAGTAGTTCGCAATTGCGAACAGTGGACCACCGCAAAAGCGATCATTGCGATCATTTGTTACATAAGGTTTGCAAATGCGAACCTAGCTGGCTCAAGCCATTCTCGTAAATGCGACCCAACACTCGCAAATGCGGGTATCATAAATACGAACAAGTTCTCGTATTTGCGAGACCTGCGGTACCTAATCAAAACCAACAAACTAAAACTCTTCCCAAATACTCCAGAACGCGTCCGAAACTCACCCGAGCCCTCGAGACTCCAAACCAAACATCAATAAAAGTTTAAAAATATAGCACTAACTTGCTCACTTGACCAAATCATCAAAATAACATCCAAAACTATGAATTGAACCTCCAAAACACATGAAAATCAACATGAAATTAAAGCAACTTCTAAAAACACAATCGTGCGTCCGATTCCTATCAAATCAACTCGGAATGAAGCCAAACTTTGTGGACAAGTTTCAAATGAAGAAACATACCTATTCCAAGTTCCGACACAGAAATCCAAATACGATAGCTATGAAGTCAACCTACGGTCAAACTTATCAAAATTCTAAGCATTTAAATTGCCAACTTTCGGTATAACCACATAAATCACATTACGGACCTCTGAATTCGATTCTGGACATACGACCAAGACCAAAATTATGATACGAACCTACTAGAGTAATCAAAACACCGTTCCGTGGTCTTTTCCACAAAGTCAAACCTCGGTCAACATTTTCAACTTAAGCTTCTAGGTTGAGAATCACCCATCCAAATTCATCCCGAAACATTCAAAAATCGAATCCGACCATGCACGCTAGTCGTAATACATAATATGAATCCACTCAAGACCTCAAACTATTGAACGGAACCTTTAAACTCAAAACGACCGATCAGGTCGGTACATTCTCCCCCGTTAAACAAACGTTCGTCCTCGAACGTGTCAATAATCTTTCCCAAACCATCAAATCACCGTATAAACTCTTCATACACAAACACACGGGTGATTCTACATCACCTCAATCCATATAAGCCCGACAACATTATCCCAATCGAAGATTGTTCTTTCCACACATGCCGATAAGCCTTAGAATCAAATTTCAACACCTATCAAGGACCCGATTCTCATATAAACACACTGTAACATCCTCAATCAGCTTCAACAACCTATGCATATACCCAAAAGGTATAAACATATGCCGTAATACATCGCACATATGCCTACAACAACTCTGACCACAATAGCTGTCTATAATCAAATTCAACACCGGTAAATAACCTCATATTAGCTAGTACCCCTTTCCAAACCTTCACAATACTAACAACGATGCAAGAAAACATAAATATTTCATAACCACTCACCCAACCAACAAGTCACACCCAACGCCACCTGGGAACTTACCTCGCAATCTAAACCCAATAAGCACAACTTAAATATGACTGAATATGGAAAAGGAAAACACATGAGAGAACTAC
Source organism: Nicotiana otophora (assembly GCA_000715115.1). Lineage (NCBI taxonomy): Eukaryota > Viridiplantae > Streptophyta > Magnoliopsida > Solanales > Solanaceae > Nicotiana > Nicotiana otophora. The sequence continues at coordinate 18,546 of AWOL01S0007328.1, read as the reverse complement.
CGAACATGTCCAACAGGTACAACTCCCCACCAATACCATACTGCGAATCGAGTCCATAAGGAAGAATCAAGAAACACGCAACAACCATAACAAATCTTACCCTAATATGACCTCACTGCGGCACATAGCCCGACACAACACACTTATTCACAAAGAACACCATGTCTTCATTCTCCAATCGGAATCACGAGTAAGATAAACATCACAACCACTAAACCATTTCACTAACTCAACCTCGTAGAACCAAAACCACAACACGTAACAACTTTCCATACCTGTAGTGCACCCAAACCACAAGTCGGGCTATACCATCTAGAGATCGCATCAAATCCTATTGTATTTAACTAATAGAAAGTCCTCCCAATCCTCATAACCCTCAATAGAAACCAAACCAGGACGATAGACACAGGCTATCACAATAGAATTTCCCAACTGGTGTAAACACATGAACATAGTAAAAGAATCACAAAACACAACCATATCTGAAGCAAGGTAGGATGAATCTTACCAATCAATGGGACCAGATCGAAATAACATAAATGTATCTCTGTAATCAACCAAAATCATACCTGTAATGACATCAACTAGTGCATCATCCTCCGCCCAACTAGGACAAGTATAACAATGGGCCCGGCCTCCCCTCTAGGATGACCTCTACTCACCTGACCTCCACCCCTAGCTGGTGGTGTAGGTATAACAGCAACTCGAGCAGAACTCGTAGCCTGAATACCATGTTGTGACATATCTGTCCGGTGTCTAGGATAATCTCTCACCAAGTGGTCGGTATCTCCACACTCAAAGCAACCTCTCCGTAACGTGGCTATGGAAGCTGTTCGGTATGGGTACTTTGAGACCCATGGATATTTGAAAAACCGCATGAAGTCTAAAGTGCAAACTGAACTGGCTGACCCACAAAACCTCTACCATCACGTACCCCGCCTCCAAAATAGGGATCAGTAGATCCTCCCAGTCCATAAGGCCTCTTAGCCTCGCTGTCTTATCTCTCCTGGCCCCGCATACCCTCTAATCGGCAAGCGATCTCTACCTCCTGCTAAAATAGAACATCCATCTCCAACTTCCGAAACACGCTGAATCGGATACCATAATTGAGCCCCTCAATGAACTTACAGACTCGCTCTCTAACTGTAGAAACCAAATCAGGTGCATGACGGAACAACTCACTAAATCTGATGGCGTACTCTAATACTATCATAGTGCCCTAACATAACTACTCGAACTCTGTGCGCCATGCATCCCGAAGGGTATATGAAACAAACTCCCCCAATATATCTCTAAAAAATATGTCCAAGTGGGTGGTACTGCATCCGCTGGTCTACCATCCTCATAAATCTGCCACCACTGATATGCTGCTCCAGACAACTGAAACATAGTAAAAATAACTCCGCTCGTCTCCACAATACCCATGGTGTAGAGAATACGGTGGAACTTCTCTAAAAACAACCTCTGCATCCTCGGTATCTTGGCCACTGTAAGTAGGAGGATGATTGTTGCACCCTATTTTGCACGAGTCAAAACAAAATCCAACTTGTGGTTTCTTTGTTGTTGATGAAAGAAAGTCGCCACCTAATATTTAAAGGTATACTAGAGTACCTATTTAATTATTAAAGTCATATTTTTTACTAGTCCGCATACCGGTAAGATTTTGGGTAAAGGTTCTTGTTCTTTTAAGGGGGAGGTGTTAGGTATCCCTTAAAATCTATCTGAGGTAGCTCCATAATACTTAGACTAGGTTTAAAGGCTTAGTTGTTTGTATTCTGCTTAATTAGTATTAGAGAGGCATGGATTACTATTTATCTAAGTGAGAGTATGGTGTTAATAAAGAGGGATCCGAGATTTTTTAAACAAAGGGTACGAGTTTAGAAAGAGTCTTGAAAAGTATTGTTTAGTGTAATTAAAAGAGTTTTAAAAATGAGTGGTTTGTATGAAGCATGTAGAAAACCTTTTGTTTTAAAAGAATGGATGTTCATGTAATTCTAAGATGTTGTAAGCAAATAAGTCCAAGATATACCTTGACTTCTGAAATTACTTAAATATTGGGCTTGAGGGGATATTTAAAAGTCTTTGTTGGGCGGCAATACATAAGTTTTGAAATAGTCAATTTCTTTTTAAGAGGCTAGTCTTGCGATCCGTTTCTGGTTTTGAAAATAAAAGGAACTGTCACCTTGGCTAAGTTATTTTCAGCTTCAAAATCTTTATGAAAAGGTTAGTAAAATATATCGGATTAACAACATGAGTAGCACATGGCAGATGAATTAAAATAATTACTACCTAGTATTTATTTTAACCCTATGTTCTTTAAGGTTTGCCTAAGTTATTTATGTAATTCAAAAGGTAAAGCGAAACACTCAATCAAATATTACGAGAGCAATGTTATATACATGTAATAGAATATAAATAACAAGATGTAATGAAGCAGTAAAGGGGTAAGGAGTAACTCTGGTTTGCGCCTGAAAGAGGTAGGTCCAGCAATCAACATGGACGAAAAACAATAAACTTCAGACCTTTGGATGCACTGGGACGAGGTTTGGGCCTAATATCTTTGAGAACTCATCGGGCCCAATGTACATGTTCAAAAAAGAAAGAGAGAAAGTCATTAGACATAATGCTCTATAGGTACAGTCATACATGGAATGTGTAAGTAAATGACTTGAACAAGAATATAACAAATAAACAGTACTTAAATATTATAAAAGGTTATACTAATATGTGTTCACATATGGTTAAGTAATCTATATTGGACACCTTTTGTTGTCATTAAACACTAAACCCAAAAGGAGTAATGAATATCAATGGATTAAAGGCTAATGGTAGAGATCTACTTGAGGTCAAAGTCCCCTTTCAATCCCCTGACACTTCAAAGTTCCCAAGGGTCTCAAGGGCCGAGAGCAATGCTTGTTCCAGGGAGAGCAGCCCAACCAAGAGTTAAACTCTACTCCCAAATACCCATAACCATTAATGACTCACTCTTCCCCACAAGTTTAAGTGCCAGTGAGGCACTTTCAAAGTAAACCAAATCACTAAAAANGAACAAAAATATAACAAACAAACAGTACTTAAATATTATGAAAGGTTATACTAATATGTGTTCACATATGGTTAAGTAATTTATATTGGACACCTTTTGTTGTCATTAAATACTAAACCCAAAAGGAGTAATGAATATCAATGGATTAAAGGCTAATGATAGAGATCTACTTAAGGTCAAATCCCCCTTTCAATCCCCTGACAAAGTTCTCAAGGGTCTCAAGGGCCGAGAGCAATACTTGTGCCAGGGAGAGCAGCCCAACCAAGAGTTAAACTCTACTCCCAAATACCCCTAACCATTAATGACTCACTCTTACCCACAAGTTTAAGTGCCAGTGAGGCACTTTCAAAGTAAACCAAATCACCAAAACAATACCATACCACATAAGTATATACCTTTCATAATAGGGCCAAACAGAATATCATAAGGGCACAAGGCAGTTTTATTTACATTTTTTATAACCATGTTTCCAAACCAAATAGATGATTAACACATTGAACATATCCAAAACGCTAAGTTTCAGACACACATAGAGGCAAAAATATTATCGTGCTACCACTAAAGAACCAAACACCTGAGATCAGGTATCTTAAGGATAGAGGAAGAGCGCACGGTTCAAATATTCAACAGTTTATGAATATAGATGTATTTACCTTGACAACCCTTAATTAGACTAAGTACTGACTGGTTTAACTCAAATCTCGTCTTTAGCACACACAAGTTATCAATACTACTGGAAGCTTTTGAAAGTACCAACAAGAATTTAGGCAAACAGCCATAGTCAGAACCTGTACAGATGCTATTAGAGATACCAAAATATAATCTAAGTTTCAACAAGACTATATGTTCACAAATTTAAATGGAAATTCTAAGAGTGCTTAGCAGAATCTCATGCCACCAGTATTACTTATCTTTTTAAAATTAATGACATGAGCACCTCTCTCTGAGAACTTTAACCTCACACTAATCTCAATAAGAATAAGCATGTTGTTATATCTAAGCAGTAGTAATAAGAGATTTTTCTTAGAGTTCACAGATTAGGTTCAATTCATTTTGAAAGAAAGGAGAGCTTAATGCAGTTTCAAGACAGTGCAAACATGCATGAAATCATTGAAGAACCAGAATGAGTGCAAGATCACAAAAACATATACAAAGGCACTTAGCAGAGATCATAAACTAGGTCTTGACTTATATCAGATGATGAGTTGTTAGCTTCATTTAGGAATCTTTTAAAGAGCATTAACATAGTTCTTTATGCTGATTAACATGCCAATATTATCCTAAGCATATGACATGATTACTTTCTTTTCAAAGAGGCTCTAAGTCTCACATTCATACAAACTTTATTTGAAGGTAAAAGCACATTGCAATATTCAGGCAAATCAGATGATCTCAAAGTCTTTCATTAGTTCGAATAACGAATTATAGTAGACTGAGATAAACTCAGCATGTTTTAATGATACCGGATGCACATGCATGAGCATTAAGGACAAACAGAGATAGATGCAAAACTTTCATTCAAGTACATACATAAGGTGTTTCAGCCAAGGTTATGATTTTACAAACAAAGTTGAGTTTCAAACTTTCTGAAGTCACGTCAATAATATCATTAAGGAAGTTCAAGACATGGGAGACTTTATACTAAGTAGATCTAACTTAGCTCTACAGATTAAGGGTGAATAGCTAAACATGAAGAAGTTTCGATCAACCTACTATCACAATAGTTATTGTCCAGTCATGGCAAACACAATTGAAGCTTAATTCATAAGAGATAACCTGATCATGACAGAATATATACAAGAACAACTCAAGGAGTTCATCAGAGTTAGCTTAGTTATCTTAAGAGACTGTTTCATATAATAAGACTCATAGAAGTGATTAACAGTTAAATAAAGATACAGTACTTTCACAACAATGACTCAAGGCTGCTTCAGAATTAACAAATATTCATGTGAAGAAAGAAAGAAACTTAAAACACTTAGACTAACATATTCCAACTAGGTGATAAAGTATTAAACATTAAGCATTCATGCATGTTCTTGTTAAAGTCATCAGATAACAACCTCAACTACAGAACAACAGACTACACTAAACAGAATTAGTGTGATAGATTTGAAGACCACAACAGAACATTAAATAAATTTGAAGTCTAGATAAAATGGAAAGTCATTAAGGAACATCAAGGAGCTTAATTGTATAGGTTGTTTGATTCAGATTTAATAGTCATAAAGGTCACATAATAATTCAATCAATACTGATTCGAGACACATTAAAAGTATAACAGTGAATCATAAATCAATAAAAAATCATTATGAGTAGGAACAAACAGTCATAAACTAATGACAATCATCTTAAACGTAAGCAGTCAATAGAAAGACAATAGTGTATTTATGATTTTGAATAATACAATCAAAAGAGAAGTGGTGAATGTTTACTGACCTCCTTCTATGCAGCAGACCAAACAAAGGTTTACTTAGTCTTATAGGAACCAAAGTTTCAAGCTTTGAACAGTAAAAGAACTCGGAAACAAAAGAGAAACAGAAATTAGTAAGAGAGCCTAAACTTTGAAATCTTAGTGTGGTTTTTTAGTCTCGTATTAGGTTTCTTAGCTCTTGTTAGGTGATAGCATTGAAGGCTCTATTTATAGAGCTATTCAGTGCCTTAGGTTCACATATCCATACTAGATAGTGAAAGATGAAGGAGAGTTGATGATGTGAGCACGATTGAGTGAAAATCAGAGACGAGCAGAGGTGAAAATAGTGATAGATAATTACCTGGGCATGGGAAGTGATAGATCAACCGTTTAAGCATGTGAGACCATCGATCGAAATCCTAATACCTAGAGGTCATTGCATTTGACCTATGGATATAGAATATTAATGATGAATCCAGCTAATGTCTTTATGCTTGCTTCAATTTGAAATCTCATGAGAGAAAATCAGACGAATTTAAGTTTCACGTTTTGGTATGTGACTCAATGATTAGGGCTTTTGAAATCAAACAGTGAAAACAGAAAGAACAACAAGATTTGAAGTACATGAGCATGATGGATGGCCATGCATGCCATGTATTTGAAAGATCACATATGATTTGAGATTTTGTCTTTGAGGTTAGGGTTTCAGATTCAGATATTTTGAATCTCATTATCGAAAATGGAAAGAGGACAGCATGATTCGCGGATATGGGAGCAGATTGAGTGTTTGGGGTTTAATTTTCATGGCCTCGCACTGATTTGTGCAAGGTTTCTCGACTGATGGGCATGCGGGATTTGAGAGAACAGAGGATAAAAGAGGAAAGAGAGGTGGCCGTTCAATGTAAAAATGATTAGGGTTAGGAGAATAGTTTGGGTCGTCTCTTAGGTTAAGCTTAGGGGAAGGGATATGGGCCATTGATCTTTTAGATCAACGGTCTTGATAATTTGGAGTTTAAATATTTTTATGGACGAAATTTGAGGGCGTTAGATTCCTTGGTTTCAACGGCCAAGATTAAGTTTGTTGGGATATTAAAATTATAAGGAAAATGCAGACAGATTCAGAGCCGTTGATTTGTGGGATGTATGACTCGGATCAATTGTGTTTGTTATGTGAGTGATTGAGATGGGTGACATGGCGCACAACTATTGGTTTAAAGAGAGTGGCAAGGATTGCCATGGTGGATTGGAGGGATAGTTTGGACTGGGTCAATTCTGGATTGGGTTTGGGTGTTGGGCTAGAAATAATTTAAAAGATAGCCACGCGATCTTTAATAGAGAATTGCAATTATAGCCTTTAGCCTCTTTTGATCCCTTTTATAATTAAATTAAATAAGATTAATAATTTTCAATAAAATGCAGTAAAATTATAATTATTTTATACATTACTAACTATTGTAATTGATTGTTTATAAATACTTCATTTCTTCGAATTATAACATTAGTTTCAAATTATTAACATAGTAGTTTGATTAACTAAAAATTAAGGAGTAATTCGTTAAATTAATTATAAAGCCTATGTGATGTATATACAAGTTATTTTAATAATCTTTGTAATTACATAATACTAATACTAGATTATTAATTTCAAGGCTATTAATACTTAGTTAATTTTGTAAAATAGGTATTTATTGATTGAAAATATTTCCAAAACATTCATTATAAATTATTAATTATAAATAAATTAATTTTAAAAGGGAGGGTCAAAATTGACCGTCAACAGCTGTCCCTCTTTGACCGGAGATGATGAAAGAGTTTTCGGGCAAAGCAATTGGACCGAAGCCAATTTTATCCCGACTTTAGGCATACATTGCAGTAATGACACGAAGATTATGATTTGTAGGATTAGGAGTCAAGAAAGATTTCAAGGGGATGTTTTGGGGAGTTGGGGCAGAATTCTGGTTTTGAATTGCTTACATATCCTAGGCTTAATGAGGATCAGGCCTCATGTAGTTCTGAAGTGAAGACTTTTGAGGGAGCGATGCATGCAGGAATTGCCCAGTATCGTATTGTGACGATACTTCGAGGCAGAGGATTTGACACTCATGATAGCTTTGAATTTGCGGCTTGACTTGAATGATTTGAAGAAATAGAGTTCTACTGATCGTTTTGAGTTTGAGCTCGGATACTTAGCTCGCTAGTGTGTTTGTTGTCTCTCATAGCATTGTAGTTTGGTTTGCTGCTTAGAAGGAGTTCCACATTGCGATGTTTGTTCTTGCAAAAGAAAATGAAATACACACATACCCATATATTGCAATGCAGAATATGTTAAAATGTGATGTAAAGGATGCATGAATGATGATGTATGGCTATCGACAAGTCGTTATTTGGGATCGAGATGATGGGATACTTGAACTTGACTCGATTGTTAGTCAGGCTGTGTACCATTCCGCAACTATCGGGGAATTGAGTCTTCTCGGGTTGAGAGTAGTTGTAGAATGCATCTCCGTTTGTTGGGAGCGTTTCTCTTTGAAAAGTGTCTCCGCTTGTTGGAAGAGCTTGACTTGTAGAGTGCGTCTCCGCTTGTTGGAGAACTTTGCACTGAAAATGTAAAGTAATCTCCTCTTGGGAGCGATTTACTTGTAGAGTGCGTCTCCGCTTGTTGGGAGAGATTTTCACTAAAAATATAAAGTAATATCCGCTTGATGGGGGCGGTTGACTTGAAATAAAAACATAATCATGCCTGAAGCTGCACAAACAAAACATCAAAGCACTCAAGATAGTAATAAAGGAAAAGAAAAGCATCCCCAAGAGATACTCTTGACTGCAAAGCTAAGTTGCAGCCGTCGATTGGCAGGACATTGGTGACGAGGTTTGTAACTGTCTATTCTGGCCTCCGATGTGACAGAGCGACGGTGTGGATTGTTCCCTTTGTCGGAGTGAAATAGTTTGCTATATACATGGCTTTGATTGCACAACTGACGTTTGATTTGTACAGGCGCTCCGATCGATTGAGCTGGCATTTTTCTAAATACAAGGTTCCAATTAGTAAAGCCAACACTTCGTTTTGTACAAGTTGCTCTGATTGGTTGAGTGAACGGTTTGCTATGTAAAGGGCTCTAATTGGTGAAGTCGGAGACTCGTTTTGTGCAAGATGCTCCGAATAATTGAGCGGATGATTTACTATGTACAATATACCTTATTTGCGCTAGCGGTCTGATTCCAAGATACATGCAAATTAGTTTCAGTGATACCGGGAAAATATAAATAAAGAAAGAGGGGTGATAATCTTGAAAGAGTGGCGGATCCGTCATTTGCCCCAATGTATTCCCAACATTTCCTTGCGTCTTGCTGACCCTACACTTAAAGAAAAATTCTTAGTGGGAGGGGGGTTGGTTTATGCCGACCATAGTACTAGCTTTGCCCTGGTCCTGGTAAGGTTATGCCACAAAGTTCAATAGGTGGAACAAATCATGATATATTTTTTTTAGAAAATATATTTTTAAAATCTTTGTTTTATGGCAAATGTCGCCGTTCCGGATTATGACATGTTTCGAAAGATTCTCTGAATACGAGTGTTACTTCTTAAAAACTCTATCCCGTTGATGTCAATCTTCCACGATTCTTCTGATGATACAACTGCTTGCTATTGTGACTGTGTCCTAATTTGAACTAATGCATTACAAAGGTTTTCTAGGGTTACGACTGAACCCTTTTCAGGTTGCCTACGTATCCAAAATGGAATCAGATCTGAACGTAGTTCGTTGATGATGATAGAAATATGACAAATATGATCGAACCTGACTTAGGCAGCCTACGTATCCAAACGGAATTAGGTCAAGACGTATTTTTATTACAATAGATGCAAAATTATGAGATTAAGAATGAAATGGCTGAGTCTGACTCAGACTGCCTATGTATCCAAATGGAATCATGCCAGAACATGTTTCAATTGCAAAAGATGATTGAAACTAACGGGGATTGCCTACTTATTCCTTCCCAAGGAAATTAAGTCGTGGCATAGTTCCAGGTAACATACAAAATTATATTTGGTGTTTCTATTACAAACGGAAGGGGGTGGGGGATAGAGAGAAGCCGAGCCCTACGTGGGCTGCCTACATATCCCACTGTGGGAAGTCAGGTTGAGCGTAGTTCTGTTATAGCCAAACCCTAACTCTATTACCTTCAAAAGTAGTATCTCTTAATTGCATCTAAGTTGATGGGTTTTATGCTGACTCTTCAGTACATTTCTGCCAAGATTAGAGCTTCACCCGACAACACTCGGTGAACCATGTAAGGACCTTGCCAATTCGGTGTGAACTTTCCTTTGGCTTCTTTGGTGGGGGAAGATTTTCTTCAAAATAATTTCCCTGGTGTGAAATGGCGAGACTTCAACCTTTTGTTAAATGCACTGGCCATCCTATCTTGATACAGCTGACCATGACATACTCCATCCATTTTCTTTTCATCATTGAGCATGATCTGCTCCTATCTGACCCTTATTCGTTCCGCATCATCTAACTTGACTTCTTGGATGACTCTTAAGGATGATATCTCGACCTCTGCAGGTATCACAACTTCGGTGCCATATACCAGTATGCATAGCATTTCCCCAGTGGATGTTCTCATGGTGGCCCGATAACCCAGAAAGGCGAATGATAGTTTCTCATGCCATTGCCTATGATTGTCCACTATCTTTACAAAATTCTCTTGATATTCTTGTTGGTCACCTCAACTGCTCCATCCATTTGTGGTCTGTAGGTTATGGAGTTGCGGTGGATAATTCTGAACTTCTCACAGATTTCTGTCATGAGATCACTGTTTAGGTTAGTTGCGTTGTCAATGATGATTGACTCGGGTATCCCAAATTAGCAGACGGTGTTGTTTCGGACAAAATCTGCCACTACCTTCTTTATGACGCCCTTGTAGGTAGATAATTTGACCTATTTGGTGAAGTAGTCGATGGATACTAAGATGAAGTAGTGCTCGTTCGATGCAATGGGCTCTATAGATCCAATCACATCCATGCCCCAAGCGGCGAACGACCAAGGCAAACCCATTACATTCAACTCATTGGGCGGAACCTAGATAAAATCCACATGGATATGGCATTGGTGACACTTATGCACGTAGCGAATACTATTGCTTTCCATGGTCATCCAAAAGTATCTGTCTCTCAAGATCTTCTTGGATAATGTGAAATCGTTCATGAGGGGTTCACATGTTCCAGCATGTATCTCTTATAATAGTCTAGTTGCCTCAGCGACATCTACACATCTCAACAAACCTAAGTCTGGGGTCCTCCTATAAAGGACTTCCCCATTAAGGAAAAAGTGATTTCCCAACCTCCTGAGCACTTACTTCTGACTATTAGTAGCACTCTCCGGGTATTTTCTTGTTTCAAGGAATCTTTTGATGTCGTGGTACCATGGTTTACCATCTGGCTCTTCGTCTACATGAAAACAATATGCATATTGATCTCTGATTTCTACCTAGATAGGGTCGATATAATTCTTATCTGGATGCTGAATCATGAATGATAAGGTTGCAAGAGCGTCAACAAACTCGTTCTGGATCCTGGGAACTTGCTTGAACTCAATCTTTGTGAACTTCTTGCATAACTCTTTTTCATAATGCAGGTATGGAAGAATCTTGACGTTCTTGGTGGACCACTCCCCTTAGACTTGATGTATTTATAGATCAGAATCCCCTATGACCAAAAGCTCTTTGATATTCATATCGACTGCCATCCTGATCCTGATTATGCAAGAAATAGATCGTACTCGACCATGTTATTGGTACAAGGGAATATTATCTTTGCTATTACTGGGTAGTGCTGTCCTGATTCCGAGATCAGGACCACCCCAATTCCTACTCCTTTGAAATTCACCGCTCCGTCGAAAAACATTATCCATCCAGGATATGATTCTATAATATCTTCTCCGGCGAACAATACTTCCTCTTAGGGAAAGTACATAGTGAGCGGTCCATAATCCTTATCCACTAAATTCTCGGCAAGGTGGTCAACTAAAGCTTGTCCTTTGATAACCTTTTGGGTTATGTACACAATGTCAAATTCGCTGAGGATTATTTTCCATTTAGATAACTTTCCGGTAGGCATCGGCTTCTGAAAGATATACTTGAGTAGGTCGAGCCGAGATATCAAATGTGTGGTGTACGCTGGCATGTAATGCCTTAATTTCTGGGCGATCCAAGTCAAAGCACAACAAGTGTGCTCTATCAAAGTGTATCTGGCCTTGCATGGTGTGAATTCTTACTTAAGTAGTAGATGGCATACTCCTTTCTTCCAGTTTCGTCGTTCTGTCCCAACACAAATCCAAAGGCGTTATCCAAGACTGACAGATACATTAACAATGGCTTTCTAGGCTCGAGAGGAACCAACACAAGTGGATTTGACAAATATTCCTTAATTCGGTTGAAGGCTTTGTGACACTCTTCTATCCACTTTGTGGCAACATCTTTTTTCAGCTGCTTGAAGATAGGTTCACAAATTACTATAGACTGGGCTATGAAACGACTGATGTAATTCAGTATACTTAGAAAACTCATCACATTTTTCTTACTCTTAGGCGATGGCAACTCCTGAATGGATTTGATTTATGATGGATCCAATTTTATCCATTTTGTGCTTACGATGAAACCTAACGATTTTACCACAGGGACTCCGATCACGTAGTTTGTCGGGTTCAATTTCAAGTTGTACCTCCGCAAGCGCTCGAAAAATTTCTTCAAGTCATTCAAATGTTCGGAACTTTTCAGAAACTTGACGATGCCATCATCCACATACACCCTGATCTATTTGTGAATCATGTCGTGAAAGAGAGTCGTCATGCCCCAGTGTATTCCTAACATTTTCTTGCGTCCTGCTGACCCTGCACTCAAAGAAAAATTCTTGTGGTGAATGATGTTTTTTTTGCGTCTTCTTCGTGCATTAGGATCTGGTGGTATCCAGCGAAACAATCCACAAACGACTACAGTTCATGCTTCGCGTAGTTGTCGATGAGGATATAGATATTTGGTTAAGGGAAGTCGTCCTTCGGGTTGGCTTTGTTGAGATCTCGGTAATCCACACATATCATGATCTTCCCATCTTTATTGGGTACTGGAATGAAATCTTCTAACCAACTCGGATAATTGGTGACCCTTACTACATTCGCCTCTGTCTTCTTAGTTACTTCCTCCTTTATCCTCAAATTCAGGTAAAGCTTGAATTTTCTGGGTTTTTGCTTGACTGGCGGTCTAGCGGGATCAGTAAGAAATCGATGCGAGACGATATCAGTACTTAATCCAGGCATGTCGTCATATGACCATGCGAACATATCAATGTATTTTCAAAGGATCTAAACCGGTTCTTCCTTCCGCTCCACTCCTAGATGGATGCTGATTCGGATTTCTTTCATGTCTTCCTGGCTTCTGAGATTGACCACTTCTATTTCTTCAAGGTTAGACTTTTTCTGGCTTTCCAACTGTTCGATCTCTTGTGGGAGATTGTCTGACATCATACTCTCGTAGTATTCCTCGTAATCTGGATTGTTTTGCTCGAGGGTTTCATTACATGTCACAATCGCGCAATGTGAGTTTTTATCGTTTTGATTACTGAAAATAAAAACTAAGTATAAATAAAGCGGTAAATAAGGTTGCAATAATTTTAAGAAAGTTATTCTTTTTATTTCAGCAAAAGAGGAACGTCTAAGCATTCCAAGAGGCAAATGACAAAAAAGGTACAAACACGGTTCATGCCTCAATTGACCATGCATGTTTTTTCAAAAAAAAAAACTTTACAATTCCACACTACCAAGACTCCCGGCGAACCAAAGACGGGCTGGCGATCCAATTCCGCAGTTCCTCTCCTGGTTCGACATTTCGAATGGTCAATTTCTTGATATCAATTCCTTCACAACATTCTTCAATCATAGTCACGAACATCCTTCCCATCCCATCGATGATATCATCCTCTGGTTTTGAGCTCTGGACCATGCCCGAAACATGCTCTAGCACAAAAGCCTTTTCCCAGAGCTACCGGTACGAGTCTTCCCCATCAGAGACTGATACCCTATGTCGGTTCTTCCTTTTTGCCTATTTGGATCAATTGGTTCTATTATCTCGTTTGATCGGGCTCCCAGTCCGGTTCCTGGTCTATATCCATATTTCATCATCTCCATCATGGCCATCTTTGATCTATACAATGATTACCTTCCAAGGTTTTACTCGGTCTCTTATGTTTCAGTGGTTTATATGTTCTCTACTTCATTGAAAGCAACTCCGTCCATCCCTTCAATGAATGGGACTACGTGTTCGAGATAAGCAGATTGGCCCCATTTGTCATGGACCGCGATCTCATGACAACCCCACTCGATATTTATGCACTGGTGTATGGTGGATGGGACGACCCCTGTTATATGTATCCAGGGTCTTCCCAGCAATAAGTTGTATGAAGAGAAGATATCCATCATTTATAATAGTATGGGAAATTTGACTGGTCCGATCTGCAAGGCCAAATAAATTTCTCCGATAATATCCTTTTGCGACCCATCAAAATCCCTTACTCTCACATGACTTTCCTTGATTTCTCTCAGTTGGATATCCAACTCTCGCAGAGTAGAAAGTGGGCAGATGTTGACTCTTGATCCTCCATCAATCAGTACTCGGGACACTACCTTGTCTCCATATTTGACAGTGACGTGTAGAGATTTGTTGTGACCCACGCCTTCAATAGGAAACTCATCATTTCGGAAAGTGATCATATTTGCTTTGACTATTTTTCCAATAGTAGCAGCCCGCGCCTCATTGTTGGTATTGCTTGGCACACTTAACCCACTTATCCTTTCATCAAGGTGTCCTTATGACTGACAAAACTCATTAGTAAATCCATGATTGATATTTATGCCAGAGTTTTCTTCAGTTTTTCCTCCACGGAATATTCTTTGGTTGACACCGTCTTCCAGAAATCTGCGGACTCGGGGTCTATTATATTTCTCCTATGAATTTGCTCTCTTCCCAAATTCCCTCTGTAAGGCCCCGTAAAATTTTTCCTAAAAACCCGAATCCCATGATGCCAAAGTAGGCGTAGAGGTTAATAATAATAGAAATTCTTCGTGGCGAGCTTGCGAGCCGCGGTTCGGACTTTTTGGATTGAACAGTGCGCTGGGAGTTGAAGGAAAATGTTGGGCCAAAGTTCGTATTTCTACGGCCCATTCTGCAGTTGCAGAACCACTATGCGGACCGCAGACTGGTCGCAGAGTGGGGCAGATTTCTAGGGCATTTTTGATGCCCAATTTTGCGGTCATTATGCGACCGCATAACCGTTTCGCGGGCCGCATTCTTGTCGCATATACTATTTTTTGGAGGGAGGTTCTACGGTGCACTATGCGACCGCATAACCGTTCTGCGGTGCATTATTCGACCGAAGAACAGGTCTGCTGGCCGCATAGTGACCGCATACCAGGTCAATTTCTTTCCAGCTCTAGCACCATTTTTGCGATCATTTCACGGATCGCATAACCACTATGCGGTCTCATATGCGACCGCAGAACCTATTCCGGAGCTTCAATTTTGGGGTTTTTAAACGCGACCCTATTCCATTAAAACACACCCCATGAACCATTTTGATCATATTTTCTGATATTTTTATAGTGAGAGAGAGGGTCCTAGAGGCAGACGTGATCTTCATCACATTGCTCTTCAATTCTCACTTAGAATCTTGAAGTTTATCAAGAGAGGCATCTAGGTCTTCTTCCTAAGAGGTAAGATTCCATCACCCAAACTCTTAATTTCAAAATGTAACTAGAATAGGCCATTAGTAAGGTAATT
>AWOL01S0007327.1:0-17940 GCA_000715115.1 Nicotiana otophora | reverse complement strand
TGTTTTTTTTTTTTTTTTTTTTTAAATTCTTAACCCACTAAAGGCAGTCCAACTCAGTGATATGGGACCCAAAATACCATAAAACACCAGTACAGAAATTGAGGCAAATTTTCCAATTTCAGTTTGTCAGTGACAATCTCATCACAACCCCAATTTCGAAACTTCACTTGCTGAAATGGAGGTCGATTGAGGAGCTTAAGGTGATCGTTCAAGTTTTTCCGGGTTAATAGCTCGAATCAAGGTTTGAAGAATATATGGCTCCACTCCATCATATTTAACTTCCATAGCTTTCAATGGTCAAGATTTTATCCTTGATTCTCATAGCGTTGGCACCCTCTTCTTTCTTTATTTCCTTCGCACTTTTCTTTATGATGTGATTTCTTCTATGGTCTTTGTAACACCGCGATTGTCAGGGGAGGAAGGTGGTTGTACGGTGGATAATATAATGGTGGTAGGGTTAAAGGGTACTCATTTTTTAAGGTGGGAAGATTGCCAGTTTGTTCGGATTGTTATGGAGCTGATGAAGGATGAAAATAAGTGGTGTTTCAGCGGTAAAGGTGGAAGGTGAACTGGTGGTGTTTCTTGCTTAGAGGAACGAGGTGGTTTTTGGAAGGAAGGAGATGGAGTGAAAATTGTGTCGTTAGATTAGAGCTTGTTATGATCTACTAGTTATGGGTGTTTGTGAAAACATCTCAAATATGATATGTTTGACACAATTGTTTTTTGGTGGAAAGATGTGGCAGTTTTGTGTAGGTCGAGAGGTGTTTATGGTGGAGATGGACTTAAAATGGTGGTGCAAAAAAGGAGATAAATTATTTTGACATGGACAAAGTACTTTATAACGGAGGAGGGTGAACCAGTTTAGATTTTTCGGGTGGGTTTTGGTATTAGTGAGGAAAATGGGTTAGGGTGTTTAGAATGCCGCCACGTGTCCACCTGAAATGGAGGGGTAAATATGTTTAAACGGGTAACGGTAGGGGTAGAAAGCATCGAATAGTATAACGAGGGGTACATATAACTAATAAGTATTTGATAGTACAGGGACACATAGTTTTCTGACATGTTAAATCCATCATATACTACTTTTTAGGGGTAGTTGTTAAGAGTCAGCAATACTATGATATCCTGTTATTTTATCTCCTCATTGGCCCGCATGCACAGAGCTTTGAGTCAGATACAGGGTTTAAAACACATTTAATATTGAAGAGATTTTGTCTCAAGAACTGATCGCATGCTTTTCTGAACACAGGATCTCTATAGGAATATCTTACACAGCAACTTTCGAGATGGTCACCTTTTTGCTGGTTCATCAGCTAATTTTGTTGCTGGGTCTGCAGCTGGTTGTACAACATTGATCATCATCTATCCTCTAGATATTGCACATACACGGCTCGCAGCTGACCTTGGTCGGTACGAAACTCGTCAGTTCCGTGGCATTTACCACTTTCTGAGGACAATACATGGGAAAGACGGGATTCGAGGCATTTACAGGGGGCTTCCTGCATCTCTTCATGGAATGATCGTTCACAGAGGGCTTTACTTTGGGGGTTTCGACACCATGAAAGACAAGATGGCCGAGAATTCTGAAGCGGAGGTACCATTATGGAAACGATGGGTGGTAGCTCAAGCTGTCACAACATCTGCGGGCCTGTTGTCCTATCCATTGGATACAGTTCGGAGGCGAATGATGATGCAATCTGGCTTGGAGAAGCCAATGTACAGAAACACATTGGATTGTTGGCGGAGGATTTACAAGACAGAAGGATTTACTTCATTTTACCGCGGAGCTCTCTCGAATATTTTCAGAAGTACTGGAGCAGCAGCTGTTTTAGTGTTATATGATGAGGTGAAAAAGTTCATGAATTGGAGCGGATTATAGCACAAGATGTTTCGGGTCAATGTTAATCAATGGCTAATGGGATTAGAAGATTCAGCCATGGTACAGAGACCAAATTAGATTAGCGTTACTCGGTAAAAGGATGCATTTTGATAGACCTCAAAGGTGACAAATATACAATGGTGTAAACATATCCAGATTCTTTCCACTTGGTCCACAATAAAAATCAGAACTTTTACTGTCAAAGTTACGCACATTGCAGTCCTTTACCATTTACAATTCCTATTTTGAATTTTGTAGCAAAAATCTTGCCGGAATAGAGGAAAATATTTCCCTAGTGTGAAGAAAAATATTTGCCTTGTGTATTTGCAAGGTGTGGTATATGAGAATGTGCAAGGTGTAATATATGGTATGATATGTTCTGTTGATGTTTTGGATATTAAAGATGTATAACAGTGAAATATCTCTAAAAGAAAATGACTTCCTTCCATAGGGGAGGGAAGTCATTTTCCCCATTTTGGTGGAATACATTTTACATATTTTAAGGTAGCCAAAACATTGAAATTTGAAAACCAAATATTTTACTTCATACCCCAAAGGATTTTGTTCCATAATATCTAAAGAAAATGACTCTCCATATGCCTTGAATTCACCAGATAAAGCTACTTCCCAAGTTAAATTAGTAAATAATGAGGAATGAGCAATAAGAGTGATAGTTATCAGGAAACTTTTGTTTACCAGTTTGCTACAAATAGGAATTATCTCACATGAAAATAGGAATTGTCTCACATATCAGAAAAAATCAACACTGCAAGCTCATGAATCTGCTAAATTGCTGGATAAACCATTTAGCTGCTTGTTCAAAAATAGCAACTGTCTTCCTGCCCAATGGCTATTTTTTAGAGAAACATATAAGATAATAAACAAATAAATAATAAATAAATAAATAAATAAAATCAATATATTAAGCGAATGGTTTCCACAACACAAACTCTGAGCGGCTACTCAAACCGCTACTGTCCGCTAGTTTCTGCACTGCCATTCCCCTGCAATTATCAAAAGTGAAGAAGTGTGTTATTTGGACTAAGAGAAGGAAAGATAACAGGAACAACAACAACAATAACAACCCAATATAATCCCATTAGTGGGGTCTGGGGAGGGTAGTGTGTACGCAGACCTTACCCCTACCCTGAGGTAGGGAAGCTGTTTCCGATAGACCCTCGGCTCCCTCCCTCCAAGAACTCCCCACCTTGCTTTTGGGGTGACTCGAACTCACAACCTCTTGGTTGGAAGTGGAAGGTGCTCACCATTAGAGCAACTCACTCTTGTCTAAGGAAAGATAACAGGAAAATGAACCAAAATTCAAATTTAATATGCTCTTTGGATACCATCACTATAATAGCAGTATGGTCAAGAACAACAAGAAGATGAACTAAAATCTAGATTTAACATGCACCATTTGCAAACAATCACTAGAATAGCAGTAAGATCAAATATCTACTGAAGCTACATCTCAGAATATCTTAGCACTTGTATGCTTAACTGCTGATACTTCAACTTAAGGATCTCCCTTTTTCTCTTCCATGAGGGAGGGAAAATGGGAGGTGGGAAAAGAAATAATTTACCTTATTGGTGTTATTTGCATTTCTTACATTCTCTTTTTCCTTCTCATTCTCATCATCCTCTTCTTCATCATTCTCTTCCACATAATATTCCTCTTCCCCATCATCATCGTCGTCATCTTCTTCTACTTCTTCTTCTTCTTCTTCTTCTTCTTCATTGTCAATGGGGACAGCCTCTCCAGTAAACCAAGACACGGCATGAGGAATGATCTTTTCTCGAATGGTTGACCTACAATGACAAAATCAACAGAACAGCTCAGCTTTTGATCAGAAAAATAGCTTAGCAATCAATGTGTGGACATGCACCTCTAGAAAGAATATGCTATTGGACAGTTCAAATATGTTAAGGATATTTTTCCACCTGCCAATACTTGGCAGATATAGGGGGCATGCTTCTTGTTCTTTTTCTTAACTGATGTTTCTAGCTGGAGATGTCATCCTTGAACTTTCTACTCACTCTTTATTCTTAATAGCAACTGTATAAGTTATTACTCGAAGGAATCCGATTTTAGTTTGCACAAAGTTACTAATCCCTGCAGGGCAGTTAAGCTGAAGAAACAAATATCCGACAGGCGATAGCACAAGAAGCTTGTGACCCCTAGCACTGTACATTCAAAGAATACAACAGTGTTTCTTCCAAGAATGTTTAGCATATATCAAATAAAAGATATTGCAGAAAAAGCCACATTATCAAGAATAGCAAAGTTGATGAAGATTGTGAAATTCAGTATAACCATGCTTTTCATGTCATTTCAACTATTCATCTACTTTACACTATCAGTTACTCGGGGGTTGAACAGTCATTAGTACAGAACTTACCCAATCTCATAATCTTGTTCCATCTGACTCTGAAGCAATTCAGCCTTCAAAACATACAGCCCAAAAAGTGAGGCCAATTATCAGCAAGAAGTGGAAAGCAGTCTGCATGTTTTAAATAATGTATTCTACAAAATCACTTACGGTTTCCTCATCAATTTCCTCTGCATCTTCTGGCAGCTGAGGTGGATCAAAAAAATGAAAGAAACTTTCACATTCCTCAGTTTTTATGATTGGTTTTGTATCATTGGATCCCTTCTTTGGTTTTTTCTTTAGGATCTTCTGTGTCAAACTTTTCCCAGGAAACCATTCGATCTTTGTCCTAAATATATCCAACAAACACATGCATTTAGAAGGAAACAACTTGGAGAGAGTTTTCATATTGGCAAAACAATAATATAGCTGTACCCTATTGCATTCTCAAGGATATGCTCATCCTCGCTAATCATATGATATGTTTTTGTCAGCATAATGTTGCTAAAATAGGGATTTGTATCAAAAAAGAACTCAAGCTTAAAGCCCTTGGCATCTTCAAGTCTACTCCATTTGACGTCTTTCAGATACTGGAGCGCACCTTCATCTCGCTCAGTAATCTGATATATACGCAGACTGGTTAATCAGTAGAACAAGCTATAGCAGAGAAATTAAATGGAATATCAAACTCCGGTTACCTCCTTAGAAATTGCTTCATTATTTTTCATTGCCAGCAGCCAGAAATGGGGGATACCTTTATCTGCATGCAAGACACATTATTCATCAGATACAAAACCAGAAATATAGCAAACCATAGGACTGAAAACATGATTGACTCGCAAAAGAATACCTCCTGCTGATTCATTGGTTTCTTTATCTACTGTACCCTCATTTTCAGCTTCAACCACGCCATTCACAATTTCATATCGCTGCATATGCACCAAAGAATATGTTTCAGCAGCTATACATATATGTATACAACACACACACACAAAAAAAAAAAAAAAAAAACCTCACCTTGTTGTAAAGTGGCTCATACAACTTCTGGAACTTTGCTTCCAAAGCTGCCCTCTCCTCAAGGAACTGTCCTTCTAATTCATCATATTGGCCCTGCATATATCATGTCAGAGATCAAGGATTGAAATGAATATGGGAAGGAAAACAAAATTTTGATATTTATACCCGACTAGGCTTTGAATTCAAGCAACTAAAACAGAGAAAACAGATAGAAACAAAATGACATAAAACCAAACGAGGCAACAACACGTCTTTTTCTTGATTGTCTCAACACCAACTATAGTTTAACCATAAGTCTAACTTTACTAGTTATAAAACTAAACTCAATTAGTTGATGCAAATAATGGTTACACAATGATCTGCTTTATTGTGATAGAATAATTGGATAACTAGAAATGCATTGAATCAACTTCTTAATATGATACCTGAAAGTGCATAATTACAAATAATGCCAAGAAAAGAGTGCAATCAGGATCAAGCTCACTATGTAAAACTTCAAATAAGCATTATCAGGTAGATGAAATTCTCTGCGATTAGAGTAAAACCTGAATCTCTCTGAGGACATCAACACGTTTCCTAATATTTGGGGGGAGTTTTTCCAGAAAACCAGAATGATCCTTTGCCAAATCATGAAGCTTGGTCTGCAGCAGATTTAACCAAAAAACACAAGATATATCACTGATAACATACATTGTCTAGCAAGTAACTTAGCAGGACAAAAAGAGTACCTTGATGGCATTTACAAGATCTGCACGATCCTCAGCAGAAAGAACTAAAAAACAATAATAACAGATAATAAAATCAAAATGTGAATCAGTTAGCAAATGATCTCATATTCATTAAGGTTAATAGTTTCATACCAGCAGTGGCAGCAGGGAGATCAGAGCCTACATTATCAGCTGTATTGACCTGATCCTTTTGATCACTCATAGTTGTTACTAGTAAATTCTGAGAAATCCAAGAAAGTTTGATAATTGGTGTGCAAGAACAATTGGGCAGATTAAAATAAAAGTCAAATTGTAGCTAAGATGAAGAGAAAAAAAGAAAAATCTTTGAGGACAGAAAGAAAGCACACGTTGCTGATGTTTCTGGTGTAATTAGATATGTGATGATTTGTGTCAACTGGTCACTGTTGACTCCTGCCAGCACACTTGGACTGTCAGCTGTTCACAGTTCACTCCATATCAGCAACATTTTACATTTTTTTTTAGATAGTGTAAAAGATGTGGGAGCTTTGAAGCATTTGTAAAGTTGACCTACGAGTCACAGTTCAAGTCCCGAAAACAACCACTAATATTTGTACTAGGGTAGGCTGTCTACATTACATCCTTGGGGTGCTATCTTTCTCCGGAACCTGTGTGAATGTGAGATGTTTTGTATAATGGACTGTACTTTTTAATAATTATTAATTTGTGTGATATATAATATACTTATCTTATGTATAATATTCTAATAGTATCTTTATATTTTTGTATTTTTCATTATGAAATTATGGATTCTATTTATTAACTAAAATTTCCTACATGAGAAATTTAATTAGTAATATATATATATATATATATATATATATATATATATATATATATAGCTATCGCTTGAAATTCTTTTCTCTTTTTAGTATTCTTCTTTTATGACTATTTGTTTATTATGATTTTGGTTATGCGTATATGTACGACTTTTCTCGTCATAATTCTAATTGTAAGTCTTATATTTATATATTTTCCCATAATTGTTTTTGGTTCCTTGCTTATCTAATTGTATTATCCATTATTTAATATTATGAAATTGACATATAAATATTTAATAAATTGCCGGTTTATTATAATACAATGAATATAATTTTGTATTACCCTTGAAATTTAACTTGACTTTATCCTGTATGACTTTCTCAAATTATTTTGATAGTTAAATTTATCAATAATATTTTCAAGTATTATCTATTTACTTAATTTTATCAAATAAATTTAAAGTGTGGATAGAATCACATTATATCTATTCTCCTCTTTATACATTTGTTTTTGTTCGACAATATTTAATCTTTTTCATTTAGGGGTTATACAATAATATGAATATTATTGTATTATTTCTCTAAATGGGGGGTGTTGAATTAGTTCAAAGGTTAAATAGAGAAGTTCTTTTATTATATGTCATAAATCTACTAATAATTATAATCGTGATTATTTTTTTATTATTTTCAATAAATAAATAAACTGAATTCTTCTTCCCATTTGTATTTAATATAAAATTTTAATTTTTTATATTAAAATTACTACATAATAATTTAAATTATATATTTATATATTTTATTTATTTCTTGAAATTATTGTTTATGTTTTTGTCTTTAGTTTTATCTATTATGATATTTTTAGTTGCATGATCTTATCCATATAGCATGACCATATGAATTATTATTCAAAAACTTTCTCATCTAAAAAAAAAACTAATCTTATCATTTTATATATCTCTACATTAAAGTTATTTATTTATATATATTTTTTCTTTTTCTTTTATAATATTTTTCTTAAAAATATATAGATATTTAATTATTTTAAAATTAAATTAAAAAGAGTAACTAATTATCCTAACTAATTTTGTCCTAAAATTTGACACTTGTTGAATTTGGTTGTGACACTTGGNTATATATATATATATATATATATATATATATATA
Source organism: Nicotiana otophora (assembly GCA_000715115.1). Classification (NCBI taxonomy): domain Eukaryota; kingdom Viridiplantae; phylum Streptophyta; class Magnoliopsida; order Solanales; family Solanaceae; genus Nicotiana; species Nicotiana otophora. The sequence continues at coordinate 10,004 of AWOL01S0007327.1, read as the reverse complement.
TATATATATAGCTATCGCTTGAAATTCTTTTCTCTTTTTAGTATTCTTCTTTTATGACTATTTGTTTATTATGATTTTGGTTATGCGTATATGTACGACTTTTCTCGTCATAATTCTAATTGTAAGTCTTATATTTATATATTTTCCCATAATTGTTTTTGGTTCCTTGCTTATCTAATTGTATTATCCATTATTTAATATTATGAAATTGACATATAAATATTTAATAAATTGCCGGTTTATTATAATACAATGAATATAATTTTGTATTACCCTTGAAATTTAACTTGACTTTATCCTGTATGACTTTCTCAAATTATTTTGATAGTTAAATTTATCAATAATATTTTCAAGTATTATCTATTTACTTAATTTTATCAAATAAATTTAAAGTGTGGATAGAATCACATTATATCTATTCTCCTCTTTATACATTTGTTTTTGTTCGACAATATTTAATCTTTTTCATTTAGGGGTTATACAATAATATGAATATTATTGTATTATTTCTCTAAATGGGGGGTGTTGAATTAGTTCAAAGGTTAAATAGAGAAGTTCTTTTATTATATGTCATAAATCTACTAATAATTATAATCGTGATTATTTTTTTATTATTTTCAATAAATAAATAAACTGAATTCTTCTTCCCATTTGTATTTAATATAAAATTTTAATTTTTTATATTAAAATTACTACATAATAATTTAAATTATATATTTATATATTTTATTTATTTCTTGAAATTATTGTTTATGTTTTTGTCTTTAGTTTTATCTATTATGATATTTTTAGTTGCATGATCTTATCCATATAGCATGACCATATGAATTATTATTCAAAAACTTTCTCATCTAAAAAAAAAACTAATCTTATCATTTTATATATCTCTACATTAAAGTTATTTATTTATATATATTTTTTCTTTTTCTTTTATAATATTTTTCTTAAAAATATATAGATATTTAATTATTTTAAAATTAAATTAAAAAGAGTAACTAATTATCCTAACTAATTTTGTCCTAAAATTTGACACTTGTTGAATTTGGTTGTGACACTTGGCATCATCACATTGATTTATTTCTCCTATTCTATATAGATCGATTTATGTGATGTACTAACTTGGAAAGGAAGTTAGAAAAGAAATGATGAGTTCTTAAATTTGTGATCTTAAATATGTCATATTTGTGTGACTATAAAAGCTTTTGATTAATGGTAAAATTGAAAGTTAGAGTTAAATAATTTTCGAACAGAGGCGGAGCCAGGATTTGAAACTTATGAATTCAGGATTTCAGTTATTTTAGGTTACTGGATTTTAAATTAATAAGTTAAACATATTCAATGGATTTCATAAGACAAATATAAGGTTTGGACCAAAGCTACTGGGTTCAGCCGAACCCATAAACGAAAGGCTAACTCCGCCCCTATTTTCGAATACAGAAATATATCATTAGTTTTTTAATGAATTTAATAAGGAAATATAGTCATACAAACTGAAACACAAGAGTACAAATTACAGTAACAAATTAGTAAAACATTACCGGTTAGTAAGATATATTAGAGTTTCAATCACCACTTAATTATAAAAATAATCACTATTTATTTATTTATTTATTTATTTATTTGAATAATAATCTTCTTGACGACTTTTATTTAGTTTTCCCCTTTTACTATACGGGGTACTATATACCCCCTTCCCCCTCACTTGATTTTTCATCTTTTAATACCCTCTTTGTTGCGGTAGCGAGTATGAAGTGTATACACGCATTGTACGCGTTCAAGTGTCTGTCCACTTAGATATCACTGTGTTTTGGACTCCACCGTCTAATATAACCCATTTCCCCCAAAATTAGTCGGGTAAAAATCACAATTCTAGAGTGTTCTCTTAAACTTCTCCCTCAAATGGTTATCTGATAGAGAGGGTTTTGGTAGTGTTAGGTTCTCTCAAGACTGAGATATTATCGTAGTAATGGCTTTGCTGATTTCTCACCATTTTAATCTACTTCAATACTGGTTTCTATTGGTGTCTGTTAGGGTCTGCTTCAACCGACAAACATCGATAGAGCACAATCTTTGTCAGTAGGAAGATTATTATCTGAAATTCCAATTAAGTAAGTAGTTGTTTACTGAAAATGGTTTTATTTTCTGGTGCATTTTACCTAGTTTTGATATTGTTTGTACAGATTAGGGTATCGATTAGGGTTTCGATTGTAGAAATAATGACTTAGGGCTTTTTAAATTGAAAGTACTAAGAATGAATTTCTACATCTCATGCATGCATGGCTACTAGTTTTTTCGTAACAACCTCAAAAAATAGAGCCTTTTCTATTAAATTACTTTATATGTATTTGAAATTGTCGTCTTGTGATTTTTTACTGTTAAAAAATGGGGCTTTTTTGATAAATACTTTATTTTTATGTTTCTAATTGCCAGCTTGTACTTTTTTATTGTTAAAAGTTGGTTCTTTTCTTACACACAACTTTATCTTTGTTTCACATTGCCGGGTTATTTTTTTTTAAGTTGGGACTTTTCTGTAAAATCCTCTTGTGCTATTATTTGTGGATGTAGGTGTCACGACCCCAAATTCAACCTCCGTAGGATGTCTTGATGACACCTAATCTCTATGTCACGACCCATTTTTACCTATAGGTCGTGATGGCGCCCAACACTACAGCTAGGCAAGCCAACTTAATAAATTAAGCATATATTGACAAAATTTAAAATCAAGAAAATAATAAAATCCAAATTCTACCAAAGTATGTGCCAAGACCTGGTGTCACAAGTGTATGAGCATCTAGTAGATTATAAGAATTTTTAAATACTGTTTGAAATAAAAATAGACAGAATAAAAATATAAGGAGAGACACTAGTAGCTGCAGAACGGCTCAGAAAGTGCAGCTCATCACTATGCCCCTGGATAACGTGGGTGTAAGACGATAGGTACCCCACTAGTACTTGCCTCAGGTCCTGCACAAAAAGAATGTGCAGCAAATGCAGTATGAGTACGAAAACAACGTGTACCCACTAAGTATCAAGCCTAATCTCGAAGTGGCAGAGACGAGATAGACGACTTTGACACTCACTATGGATCAATGATAATAATTGAAATAAAACTAGGATATTTAAATCAAATAATTTACAGAATTTAAAATAATTTATTTAATCAGCAGAAATAATCAAATTCCTTCACATGCAAAAATTCTCAATATATTAATTAAATTCATTCAATTCAAATAATTTCTAATTTATCAATTAAATGTCATTTACAGGAATAACAATTAATTCTTTAACAAGAAAGAATAATAATTCATTAAATTCCAAGAATTTTTCAATTTATCAATTAGCTTCACAAGCTGAAATAAGCTATTAAAGTATCGTGTAATTATTATTATAATTGAGCACGATTTCTGACGAGGACGTACGGCCCAATCCAGAGTGTCGTGCACACTGTTGAGGGACGTGCGGTGCGATCCATAGATGCATCTATCCTGCCGAGGCGTTTGACCCGCTCCACAAGAAAGGAGGACATTTTTATATGTACCTCCGGAAGGAAAGTATATTTATTATAAGATAAATTTGGGAGGAAGGACAATTCCTTTTAACAATTAATTGATTTACACTGAAAATCAAGCATATGAGATTTCTATCCTTTAATATCTTTATCTAACAATTCACAATATATTCATATATATATATATATATATATATATATATATATATCAATTTAATATTAATTAATTTGGGAATACAATTTACACAAGTAATTCATGCTTTGAGTCTTAAACTACCCGGACTTTAGCATTTATAGTAGCTACGCACGGACTCTCATCACCTCGTGCGTACGTAGCCCCCGCAATTAGCAATAATTATTCAATTTAATCCCTATGGGGTAATATTTCCCTCACAAGATTAGACAAGAGACTTATCTCGTCTCAAAGTCCACTTTCCAATTATCGCGTCGCGTAAAATTCTCGATTCAATGCCGAAAAATCCAAAACTATCCAAAAGCTATATAAAATAATTAATATATGTTCAACAATTCGAAATTCATCTATTAAATAAATTACCATATCCAAAATGGTAAAATTTCTAAAATTCACCCCGGCCCCACGTGCCCGGATTCCGGAAATTTTTGGATGAAAACGTTAACAATAATCTCAAGAACTCAGATATATAATTTCTATCCAATTCCATAACCATTTTCGTGGTTAAAATCTCATTTTTATAAAAATCTAGGGTTTTCACCTAAACCCTAGATTTTTAAGATTTACTAGTTATAATCTACCCATAATCTATGTATTTAACTCAAGGGTGTAGAATTAACTTGCCTCAAGGTTGTTAGTTAAAAACTCCTCACAAAGAGCTCTGAAATCGCGCAAACATGGAGGAAAAATGAACAAAAATGGACTGAGCTTCGTCCATTTTAAGGTTCTGCCCAGGCAGAGTTTTTTCGCACCTGTGAAAACGCCTCGCAGGTGCGAGATTTTTCCTCTTGGACTGGCTCCGCACCTGCGCCGAAAGGACCGCACCTGTGCCGAAAGGACCGCACTTGCACGTCCGCTTCTGCGCCTAATTCTTCGCATCTGCGATGGCTGTGCAGATCCTCCCTTTCGCACCTGCGACTGGTGGCTCGCACCTGCGGTTGATCATGCACAAGTGCGATCATACTAGAAGCTGGAAGCTTCAGCTCTTCTTCAAAATTCGAAAATTGATCCGAGCCTCGTCCGGTTAACACTCGGGGCCCCCGGAGCCCCGCCCAAACATACCAACAGGTTTGAAATCATAAAACAAACTCACTCGAACTCACGGAACGTATAAAACAACATCAAATCTAAGAATCATACCCCAAACCAAATTGAATCAAATTTAAGAACTTCAAGTTCTTCAATTTACTTCCAATGCGCCGAAATATACTTAAACTAATCGGAATGACACAAAATTTTACGTGCAAGTCTTAAATCACTATACAGAACTATTCCCAAACTCGGAATTCCAAACGGACCTCAATTACTCAAAAACCTCCCCCAAACCAAATTTAAAGAATTTTAAACCTTCAAATAGTTGATTTTTACTATTTAAGCATCAAAACGCTCCCGGGTTATCCAAAACCCGATTTGGACATACGCAAGTCCAAAATCATCATACGAACCTATTGAAACAGTCAAATCCCGATTCCGGGGTCGTTTTCTCAAAATGTTGACAGAAGTCAAACTTGTCCATTTAAAGATAACTTAAGGAACCAAGTGTTCCGATTTCAACCCAAACGCTTTCAAATCCCGAACCAACCATCCCCGCAAGTCATAAATTAATAATAGCATATTCAGGGAGTTGTATTTTAGGGAACGGGTTTCTAAAAGTTAAAATGATCGGTTGGGTCATTACATTCTCCACCTCTTAAACAAACGTTCGCCCTCGAACGGGTTTAGAATAATACCTGGAGTGCTAAATAAGTGTGGATATTTGCTCTGCATGTCCTCCTCGGCCTCCCAAGTCGCTTACTTGACTGGTTGGCCCCTCCACTGGACCTTTACTGCAAAAATCCTCTTGGACCTCAACTGGCGAACTTGTTTATCAACAATGGCAAATGGCTCTTCTTCATAACCCAAACTCTTATCTAACTGAACTGTGCTGAAGTCCAACACATGTGATAGGTCGGCATGAAACTTCCGGAGCATAGATACATGGAAAAACGGATGAACTCCCGATAGACTGGGAGGAAATGCAACCTCATAAGTAACCTCCCCAACTCGTCTCAACACCTCAAATGGGCCTATAAACCTTGGGCTCAACTTGCCCTTCTTCTCGAATCTCATAATTCCGTTCATCGGCGAAACCTTCAAGAGAACTGTTTCACCTACCATAAATGATAAATCACGCGCTTTCTGATCCGCGTAACTCTTCTGTCTTGACTGTGCTGTACGAAGTCGCTCCTGAATCAACTTTACCTTTTCCAAGGCATCATTTACCAAATCAGTACCATATAACTTAGCCTCACGGGGATCAAACCATCCGATAGGTGAACGACATCGACAACCATATAAAGCCTCAAATGGATCTATCTCGATGCTGGATTGGTAACTGTTATTATAAGAAAACTCGACCAAAGGCAGGAAACGATCCCACGGACCTCCAAAGTCAATCACACATGCCCTGAGCATATTCTCCAAAATCTGAACTGTCCGCTCTGATTGCCCATCGGTCTGCGGATGAAAGGCTGTGCTGAGCTCTACCTGGGTCCCTAATTCATTCTGTGTTGCTCTCCAGAAATGTGAAGTAAACCAAGGGCCTCTATCTGATATGATGAAAATTAGCACACCGTGCAACGAACTATCTCCTGAATATAAATCTGGGCCCACCTTTCTGAAGTATACGTAGTCACAACAAGAATAAAATGTGCCGACTTAGTCAACCTATAAACAATTACCCAAACCGCATCAAACTTCCTCAAGGTCCGTGGCAACCCAACTACAAAGTCCATACCATTCCGGTATTTGTCATCTGCTGAAATAGGCCACCCGGCCTCTGGTGCTCATATTTAACTTGCTGGTAATTTAGACACCTAGCTACATACTCAACTATGTCCTTTTTCATTCGTCGCTACCAATAATGCTGCCTCAAATCACGATACATCCTTGTAGTACCTGGATGAATAGAGTACCGAGAACTGTGTGCCTTCTCCAGGATCTTTTTCCTCAGTTCATCCATATTAGGAACACACAGACGATCCTGGAGTCGCAAAACACCATCCGCACCAATAGTAACTTCCTTGGCACCACCTCATAGTACCATTTCTTGAAGAACCATTAAGTGTGGGTCATCATACTGGCGAGCCCTGATCTTCTCAAATAGTGAATACTGAGAGAACTCGGTTGGACTATGAAATATCTAGCCGCACAAGTCTGTTGGCCAAAGACTGGATATTCAAAGCTAATGGCCTCTCCTCTGCTGAAATGAAAGCCAAACTACCCATACTCTCCGCCTTTCTATTCAAGGCATCTGCAACTACATTTGCTTTACCTGGATGATATAGGATAGTAATATCTTAATCTTTTAGTAATTCTAGCCATATGCACTGCTTCAAATTTAGGTCCCTCTGCTTGAACAAATGCTGCAAACTGTGATGATCAGTATAAACTTCACAGGACACCCCATAAAGATAATGCCTCCAAATCTTTAGAGCGTGAACAATCGCAGCTAACTCCAAATCATGTACTAGATAATTTTTCTCGTGGGGCTTCAACTGACGTAAAGCATATGCAATAACTCGCCCTTCCTGAATTAATACACAACCCAAACCAACGCGTGAAGCATCGCAATACACTGTATACATTCCCGAACCGGAAGGTAATACTAACACTGGTGTTGTAGTCAATGCTGTTTTGAGCTTCTGAAAGCTTGACTTATAATCATCGGACCATCGGAACTAAACACCCTTTTGGGTTAATTTGGTCAAAGGTGCTGCAATAGATGAAAAACCTTCCACGAATCGACGATAATAACCTGCTAAACCCAGATAACTCCTGATCTGAGTCGCCGAAGTGGGACGATGCCAATTCTGAACTGCCTCAATCTTTTTGGGATCAACCTTAATACCATCACCTGATACAATATGCCCCAAAAATGATACAAACTCTAGCCAAAACTCACATTTGGAGAACTTAGCATATAGCTTTTGTTCTCGCAATGTCTGGAGCACTACTCTCATATGTTGCTCGTGTTTCTCCTTACTGCGCGAGTAGATCAAAATGTCATCAATGAAGACAATGAAAAACGAATCAATATATGGCCTGAATACCCTGTTCATCAGATCCATAAATGCTGCCGGAGCATTAGTTAAATCGAAAGACATTACCAGAAACTCACAATGACCATATCTAGTACGGAAAGCAATTTTCGAAACATTCGAATCTCGAATCTTCAACTGATGATACCCCAACCTCAAGTCGATCTTAGAGAACACCTTAGCACACTGCAACTGGTCAAATAGATCATCAATACGCGATAACAGGCACTTGTTCTTAATAGTAACTTTGTTCAATTGGCGATAATCAATGCACATTCGCATTGTTCCATCCTTTTTTTTCACAAATAATACCGGGGCACCCCAAGGCGATACACTCGGTCTGACGAACCCTTTGGATAATAACTCTTCAAGCTGTTCTTTCAATTCTTTCGGAGCCATGCGATACGGTGGGATGGATATAGGCTGAGTATCTGGAGCCAAGTCAATACAGAAATCAATATCCCGATCAGGTGGCATACCTAGAAAATCTGAAGAAAATACATCGGAGAACTCCCGAACTACTGGCACTGAATCAATAGCCGGAGTCTCTGTAGTAGTATCCCGAACATAGGCTAGATAAGCCAAACAACCCTTCTCAACCATATGTTGAGCCTTTATAAAATAAATAACCCAATTAAATAAACTAACCGATGAACCCTTCCACTCCAGCCTAGGCAAAGATAGAATAGCCAAGGTAACAGTTTTGGCATGACATCTAGAATAACATGATATGGAGATAACCAGTCCATACCCAGAATAATTTCAAAATCGATCATCTCGAGCAATAAGAGATTTGCTATAGTTTCATAACCATAGAATGTAATAATACAAGACCGGTAGATCCGGTTAATAACAGAATCGCCTACCCGAGTGGACACATAAACAAGAGTACTCAAGGACTCACGAGAAACACCCAGGAATGGAGCAAATAGAGATGACACATGTGAATACATGGATCCTGGATCAAATAATACTGAGGCATCTTTGCTGCAAATAGAAATAATACCTGTAATCACAGCATCTGAGGCCTCTGTATCTGGTCTAGCCGGAAAAGCATAGAACCAAGCTGGAGCGCCAACTGGCTGGCCTCCGCCTGGCTGACCTCCTCCTCTAGGACGACCCCTACCCACCTGTCCTCCACTTCTTGGTGGTCGTACTACTGGTGGAGCAACTGGTCCGGTAAGCATAGGCTGCTGACCCTGCTGTACTGGCCTACCCTGAAGCCTGGGGCAAAACCTCCGCATGTGACTGGGATCCCCGCACTCATAACAACTCTTCGGTGCGATGGGCTGCTGACTAAGAGTCTGAACCTGGGGACCTGAATATGCACTGGGAGGACCCTGAATAACTGGTGGGCGGTAGGAATTCTCTGGTATAGCACTGAGATAAGGTCGCACTGGAGCAACTCGAGGAGGTGGTGGTGCTGGAAATGGGGGTCTGCTGGACTGCCCCCTCACGAACTGACCTCTGCCCCCAGACGAATCACTTCTGAACTCCCTAGAGTACCTGAACCGCTTATCTCTCATAATCTGCTCTCGGCTCCGGTGACGCACACCCTCAATCCTCTGGGCTATCTCCACAACTTGCTCATAAGAAGTACCCATCTCAACCTCTAGAGCCATAGTGGCTTGAATACCAGTATGTAAACCGGCTACAAACGTTATCACTCTCTCTACCTCAGTAGGGAGCATCATAAGTGCATGGCGAGATAATTCAGAAAACCTCGCCTCATAATCAGTCATTGACATCTGACCCTGCTGCAGCTGCTCAAACTAAAACCGCAACTCTTCCCTCTGGGAGGGTGGAATATACCTATCCAGGAAGATACGGGTGAACCTGTCCCAAGTCATGGGAGGAGAATCTGTTGGTCTGCCAAGAACATAAGACTGCCACCATTTACAGGCTCTGCCCTCTAGAAGAAAAGTAGCAAAGTCTACTCCATGAGACTCCAATATCCTCATGTTGTACAATCTATCCTTGCACCGATCAATGAAGTCCTGTGGATCCTCATGTCGCTCACCCCCAAAGACAGGAGGATGTAGTCTAGTCCAGCTGTCCAATAATTTCTGAGGATTGGCGGCTACAGCTGGCCTGGGCTCAGGTGTAGCTGCTGCCACTGGCTGGGCTCCACCCACGGGTAGTGCACCCTGGGTCTGATATACAATAGCTGTCTGTCCATGAGCCTGCGCGGTGGGGGTCTGTGCTCCCCCGCCCGCTTGAGATG
>AWOL01S0007326.1:23962-60554 GCA_000715115.1 Nicotiana otophora | reverse complement strand
CTTTATCTAACAATTCACAATATATTCATATATATCAATTTAATATTAATTAATCAGAAAATACAATTTACACAAGTAATTCATGCTTTGAGTCTTAAACTACCCGGACTTTAGCATTTATAATAGCTACGCACGGACTCTCGTCACCTCGTGCGTACGTAGGCCCCTCAATTAGCAAATATTATTCAATTTAATCCATATGGGGTAATTTCCCCCTCACAAGATTAGACAAGAGACTTACCTCGTCTCAAAGTCTACTTTCCAATTATCGCGTCACTTAAAATTTTCGATTCAATGCCAAAAAATCCGAAATTATCCAAAGGTTATATAAAATAATTAATATATGTTCAACAATTCGAAATTCATCTATTAAATAAATTACCCTATCCAAAATGGTAAAATTCCTAAAATTCATCCCGGCCCATGTGTCCGGATTCCGAAAATTTTCGGATGAAAACGTTACCCATAATCTCAAGAACTCAGATATATAATTTCTATCCAATTCCATAACCATTTTCGTGGTAAAAATCTCATTTTTATAACAATCTAGGTTTTTCACGTAAACCCTTAATTTCTAAGATTTACTAGTTATAATCTACCCATAATCTATGTATTTAACTTAAGGGTGTAGAATTAACTTACCTCAAAGTTGTTAGTTGAAAACTCCTCACAAAGATCTCTAAAATCGCGCAAACATGGAGGAAAAATGAACAAAAATGGACTGAGCTTCGCCCATTTTAAGGTTCTGCCCAGACAGATTATTTTCGCACCTGCGGAAAAGCCTCGCAAGTGAGAGATTTTTCCTCTTGGACTGGCTCCGCACCTGCGCCCAAAGGACCACACCTGTACGTCCGCTTCTGTGCCCAATTCTTCGCATCTGCGATGGCCGGGCAGATCCTCCCCTTCGCACCTGCGTCTGGTGGCGCGCACCTGCGGCTGACCATGCGCATGTGCGATCATACCAGAAGCTGGAAGCTTCAGCTCTTCTTCAAAATTCCAAAAGTGATCCGAGCCTCGTCCGGTTAATATTCGGGGCTCCCGGAGCCCCGCCCGAACATACCAACAGGTTTGAAATCATAAAACGGACTCACTCAAACTCACGGAACGTGTAAAACAACATCAAATCTAAGAATCATACCCCAAACCAAATTGAATCAAACTTAAGAACTTCAAGTTGTTTAATTTATTTCCAATGCGCCGAAATATACTTAAATTAATCGGAATGACACGAAATTTTGCATGCAAGTCTTAAATCACTATACGAAACTATTCCCAAACTCGGAATTCCAAACGGATCTCAATTACTCAAAAACCTCCCCCAAACCAAATTTAAAGAGTTTTAAACCTTCAAATAGTTGATATTTACTATTTAAGCGTCAAAACGCTCCCGGGTTATCCAAAATACGATTCGGACATACGCCCAAGTCCAAAATTATCATACAAACCTATTGAAACAGTCAAATCCCGATTTCGGGGATGTTTTCTCAAAATGTTGACCGAAGTCAAACTTGTCCATTCAAAGCTAACTTAAGGAACCAAGTGTTGCGATTTCAACCCAAACGCTTCCAAATTCCGAACCAACCATCCCCACAAGTCATAAATTAATAAAAGCATATTCGGAGAGTTTTAGTTTAGGGCATGTTTCTAAAAGTTAAAATGACCGGTTGGGTCATTACACTCTAATACTAGGTAAGCCTAACAATTTTTGCGGAAATACATAAAATAAAGCTGAAGCCAAATCCTCAACATATGAAATAAATATAAAACTGCAACCCAATAATTTCAATTCCCAAAACCCGGTAGAAATAAGTCACAAGCTTCTAAGAATTTATTTTGAATGTCTCAATACATTAGAGTCTAAAGACAAATCAGGAAGACAACATAATAAGATTAGACGGGGACTCCGAGTTCTGCGGACGCTTGCAGAAGTACCTTGAAGTCTTCGTGTATAGCTAGTTCACCGATACCTGCTCTGATAGAAAGTACCTGGATATGCACAAAATATGTGTAGAGTGTAGTATGAGTACACCACAACGGTATCCAGTAAGTACCAAGCCTAACCTCGGTAGAGTAGTGACGAGGCAAGTCAGGGCCCTACTGGTTTAAGAGAAAAGTAAGGCAGAAGATATAATAATATTTTTGAAATGACTGAGGAATTAAACAATAAGACGTTTCAGAAAATATCAGCACAGTAAATAGAGGTAAACAACAGGGGCACTCCTAAGGTACTGCCTCGTAGTCCCAAAAGTAAATATGCAGTACAGGGGAATCTCCCGAGGAACTGCCTCGTAGTCCCAAAAGTAAATATGCAGTACAGGAGAATCTCCCGAGGAACCACCTCGTAGTCCCAAAAATAAATATACAGTACAGGGGAATCTCCCGAGAAACCGCCTCGTAGTCTTAAAAATAAATATGCAGTACAAGGGGATCTCCCGAGGAACCGCCTCATAGTCCCAAAAGTAAAGATGCAGCAGGTACTCGGAGGAACAACAATTTTCAGCAAGAAATCTTACAGTTAAAAATTTAAATCAAATCAAGGAAAGCAGGTAATTCAGCTAAGCTTGTTGCACATATTGTACGTAAGAGTTAAGGCACATAGACATGTGATACTAGGCTAAACATGATCACTACATATGCTAAGGTAGCTCAGTTAAAAAAATTAAAAGAAGACTACTCAACCAGAACCGATATTTCCAAATTTAGCCCGTGTACGCACTCCCACCTCGCTTACACGGTGCTCACATATCACAAATGTTACAACAGTTTCAAATCTTATGGGGATTTCCCCTACACAGGGTTAGACAAGTCACTTACCTCAAGCCAAGCTCAATCAGTCAATAAGAATGCATTTTCCTCGATTTTCTGACTCTGATCGACTCGAATCTAGTCACAATTAGTTCGATTTAGTCAATATAAATTATAGGAATTAAGTCCACATGAAAATACAAATTTTCAACAAAATCCCACAGTTTAACTCAAAAATAGCCCGTGGGGACCACGTCCCAGAACCCAACAAAAGTTACAAAATATGAACGCCCATTTAACGACGAGTCCAACCATACCAAATTTATCAAATTTTGACATCAACTCAACCTCCAAATCTCAAATTCTTATTTTGAAATCCTTAGGCCCAAATCCTCTAATTCACCTCAAAAACATATAATCTAGTCGAAATACTCAATGATAATCCAATATTATTGACTAACAATAATCACAAGTGACTTACCTCAAGTTTTTCCGTGAATTCTCTTTGAAAATCACCTCAAAACCGTGTTGGAAATCTACAAAAAATGATAAAAACTCGGAACCCTCTGTTTTTGTACACTGCCTAGAGTTTCCGCTTTTGTGGAATTTTTAACCGCATCTGCGGTTTCACTTTTGCGGTGAATCTCCCGCTTCTGCGACAACCTTCGCTTTTGCGGACAAGAAGTCCGCTTCTGCGGTCCAAGGCCCCCTTAGCCCAGGCTGCATCTGTGACCATTGCATCGCTTCTGTGGTTGCGATTCTTTGGACCATCAGCTTCTGCGATGCCAGGCTTGCTTCTGCGAGCCAAATTTCGTAGGTGCGATTGCATCAGTAGGCAACAACAAGTTTCAATTGTTCTAAGTCCAAATTTGATCCGTTAACCATCCGAAACTCACCCAAGGCCCCCAAGACCTCAACCAAATATACCAACAAGTCCTAAAACATCATACGAACTTAGTCGAAACCTCAAATCACATCAAACAATGCTAAAACCACAAATCATGCTCCAATTCAAGCATAATGAAACTTAGAAATTCCAACTTCTATATTCGATGCCGAAACCTATCAAATCAAGTCCGATTGACCTCAAATTTTGCACACAAGTCATAAATGACATAGCGGACCAATAGAAATTTCCAGAACTGGATTCCGACCCCGATATCAAAAAGTCAACTCCCCGGTCAAACTTCCAAACTTAAATTTCTATTTTATCCATTTCAAGCCTAATTTAACTACGGACTTCCAATTAGCAATCTAGAAATGCTCCTAAGTACAAAATCACCATACGGAGCTATTAGAATCATCAAAATTTTATTTCGAGGTGGTTTTCATACAAGTTAACATCTAGTAAACCATTTCAACTTAAGTTTTCATCTTGGAGACTAAGTGTCTCAATTCGTTCCGAAATCTCTCCAGGCTCGAACTGACTACCCCGACAAGTCACATAATAGCTATAAAGTATAGAATGAGCAGTAAATGGGGGAACGGGGCTGCAACTCTCAAAACGACTGGCCTGGTCGTTACATCCTCTCCATCTTAAACAAGCGTTCATCCTCGAACGGGCTTAGAATTATACCTGGAGTGGTGAAAAGATGAGGATAACAGCTATGCATATCATACTCGGTCTCCCAAGTTGCCTCCTCGACTGGATGACCCCTCCACTGTACCTTTATTGAAGCAATGCTCTTCGATCTCAACTTTCTAACATGTCTGTCCAAAATGGCCACTGTTTCCTCAACGTAAGATAGATCCTTGTCTAACTGGACTATGTTGAATTCTAACACATGAGATGGATCACCGTGATACTTATGGAGCATGGAAACATGGAACACTGGATGAACACTCGATAGACTAGGAGATAATGCAAGTTCATAAGCCACCTCTCTAATCTTCTTAAGTATCTCAAAAGGCCCAATATACCTAGGACTCAACTTCTCCTTCTTCCCAAACCTCGTAACACCCTTCATAGGTGAAACTCGAAGTAGTACCTTTTCTCCTGCCTAGAATGCAACATCACGAACCTTCCGATCCGCATAACGCTTCTGTCTAGATTGGGCTGTATGAACTCGATCCTGTATCAATTTAACCTTTTTCAAAGCATCCTGAACCAGGTTTGTACCCAATAGCCTAGCCTCGCCCGGCTCAAACCAACCCAATGGAGACCGGCACCACCTCCCATATAAGGCCTCACACGGTGCCACCTCCCATATAAGGCCTCATCCGCCTCCACTAATAGTGTTGTCTCAATTCCTGATACATCTTTGTAGCACCCAGATGAATGAAGTACAGCGAACTGTGAGCCTCCTGGAGAATCAACTCACACAAACCATCTACATTGGGCACCCATAGCCTATACTGTAAGGACCCATAAAAGTTTTAACCAAAAACTCAGGGTTTCATGGTGCCGAGATAGATTCGTGCGTTACTATAGTAAAATTTCATCGTGGCAAACTTACGAGCCATGATTCAAACCTTTTGGACTGAACAGTACCCTACGGACTTAGAGAAAAATGTTTTGCAGAAGAAAGCGTTTCTGCAGCACATTATGCGGCCGCATAATCACTCTGCGGACTACATAATGGCCGCAGAGTGAAGCAGTAAGTTTAGCCAATTTGAGGTTAGTTTTGCGGTCGATTATGCGACCGCATAATCGATATGCAGACCGCATAATCGATATGCGGACCGCATATCGATCCCATAATTCCTCTTGGGTTTCTACGGAGGGAGTTCTGCGGTGTATTATGCGACCGCAGAACAAGTATGCGGACCGCATACTTGAGCCGAAAGTTTAGGCCCCTGGGGGGCATTTCTGTGGTCACTTTGCGGACCGCATAACCATTATGCGGTTGCATATACGACCGCAGACCTGTGTCGAGGCACCATTTTTCTTAGTTTAAAACTCGACCCCCATTCCGTTAAAACACCCCTATAGTCTATTTTGAAGATCATTTATGATATTTCTAGAGTGAGAGAGAGGTTTCTATAGGGAGGGCCTTAGTTTTCGTCAAATTGATCTTCAACCATCACTCAAAGCCTTGGAAATATTCAAGTAGAGCACCAAAATGCCTCACCCTAAATGGTAAGACTTCATCACCCTAGCTCTTAATTTCAAACATAGCTATAATGGGGGTACTAGGGTGATACTTCATGGATATGAGGGTGGTTTATCTTGCATGCATCTGTGATAAAGAGTGTGGGGAAAAAGTGAGCTAGAACCATGAACGTTATCCTAATTCTGGGTTCAATTTGTATATTGCTAAAATAGATTGTGGTTGCTAAGGGTTCCGGATAATTGTAGAGTCTAAAGAAGCGCAATTAAGGTATGTATGGCTAACTCTCTTCTTCCTAGAATCGAACTTCTGGTGTCCGAATGATGGGTGTAAGTTCTAACTTGATCATACTAGAATTGTTTTCCTTAGTATGTTGGATTGACAGATTCCTGTTCCCTAATTGTTTTAGATGGTTACCATGTCATCATGCTATTTGAGAACGTAATTATGTTATTTCCAAGCTCCTTCCCTTATGTGTGCAATGCCTTATGTGATGATGTTATTTGAACAGATAAAAAGAGAAAAGACTTGAATTGTAAAATGTTCCCAGTGCCAAGAACTACTTAATAAATGAGGATGTTTGTGCCATGTAACGAAAGATGGGAAAGAAATGTGAATTTAGTGAACAATTGAAAGAGGTTATGTCTCAAGTGAGATGGCTTAGCCGATCGGGATGAGATCGGACGCCATGTTGTACACATGGTGGCATTTGTGTTGGAATTATTGATTTACATTGTGGATATGGATATGTCTCACTTGAGATGGCTTAGCCGGTCGGGCCGAGACCTGACTCCGTGTAAAAACCCGGTGGCATTGTGAGTTGTGGCTTTGGCACTAAAGATTATTAATCTAAAAAGATGGAAAGATTTAATTGGAAACTATGTGACCCTTACTTGGTATTTTCTTTGTATTTCTATGAAACTCTTATTGATTATTATGACTGCCTTCTCTTTGTTTCACTGTTCATTTTACTAAGATTGGTGTTTGCCTTACATACTAGTACTATTCGACAGTACTAACGTACCTTTTACTGGGAGTGCTACATCTTTGAATGGATGTAGGTGGTTCCATCGCAGATAGTGCCGATCGCAGATAGGTGGTCCTCTCTTTCTCTCCTCACAACAGTCTTGGTGAACCCCATTTCTCCCAGGGGTCATGTAGTCATTCTTTTGTATAAGTTTTCATATTTTGAGGTATAGCCGGGGCCTTGTTGCCGGCATTATCATGTTGCTCTTTTGTACTTTTATAGGCTCCGTAGACGTTTATGTGGGTCATGTATGTATGTTGGGGTGGTTGTTGGATAGAGTTGTATTTTGGGAACTCAACTATGGTATGATGTATATAAGAAAAAATGAACTAGCAACGTTTATATATTTATATAACTGATCCCCCCCTGTTTTACAAATGGTGATGCGATTCCTTTTTGGATTATGAATGAGTCGGGTAGGAATGTTTAGTAGGCTTGCTCGACCGTGTTCACTCGGTTGAGCGCCGGTCGTGCTCCCCGAGGTTGGGGCATGACATAAACTGCATTTTCAATACACGATCATCTCCAATAGTGACTTCCTTGGCATCACTGTACTGAACTGTGTCCTTAAGTACAAACATATAGGAGTCATCATACTGACGTTCTTTGATACGATCATAAAGAGAAGACTGAGAAACTACACAAGCCAAAACTAGACTCGGATCAGAAATATCCAATTTAACAAATTGGTTGGCCAAGGACTAAACATCCAAGGCTAAAGGCCTCTCTGTTATCGGTAAGTATGCTAAGCTGCCTAAACTATTTGCCTTACGACTCAAGACATCGGCCACCACATTGGCCTTTCCGGGATAATAGAGAATAGTGATATCATAATCCTTAAGCAACTCCCACCATCTCCGCTACTGCAAATTAAGATCCTTCTGTTTAAAAAGATGTTGTAGACTCCGGTGATCGGTATAAACCTCACAATGGATACCGTACAAATAATGCCACCAAATCTTCAAGGCATGAACAATAGCTGCTAATTCAAGGTCGTGGACAGGATAATTCTTCTCATATACCTTTAACTGTCTGGACGCATAGGCAATCACCCTACTGTCTTGTATCAACACTGCGCCGAGACCAATACGCAACGTATCGCAATACAGAGTATATGATCCTGAACCTATAGGCAACACCAATACTGGGGCTGTAGTCAAAGAAGTCTTGAACTTTAGAAATCTCTCCTCACACTCATCGGTCCACGTGAATGAAGCACCCTTCTAGGTCAATCTGGTCATAGGTGCGGCAATAAAAGAGAAACCCTCTACAAATCGGCGATAATACCCCGCCAAGCCAAGAAAACTCTGGATCTCCGTAGCTGAGGATGGTCTGGACCAACTCTACACTGCCTCAATATTCTTCGGATCTACCTTGATCCCCTCGCATGAAACTATATGACCCAAAAATCCTACTGAATCAAGCTAGAATTCACACTTTAAATTTTTTGCATATAACTTCTTTTCTCTCAAAGTCTGAAGCACAGTCCTTAGGTGTTATTCATGATTCTCCAGACTCCGGGAATACACCAAAATGTCGTCAATAAATGCAATGATGAATGAGTCAAGATAGGGCTGAAACACATTGTTTATCAAATGCATAAATATTGCTGGGGCGTTGGTAAGCACAAATGACATTACAAGGAACTCATAATTACCATACCGAGTCCTGAAAGCAGACTTCGGGATATCTGGCTCCCGAATCTTCAATTGATGATATCCTGAATGCAAGTCAATTTAAGAGAACACTATGGCACCTCGATACATGTTATTTACTGTAACCTTTTTCAACTGGCGGTAATCAATACATATCCGCATAGAACCGTCCTTCTTCTTCACAAATAAGACAGGAGCACCCCAATGCGATACATTGGGACCAAAAAAGTCTTATCAAGCAATTCCTATAACTACTCTTTTAATTCTTTCAATTATGCTGGGGCCATACGATATGGTGGAATAGAAATAGGCTGAGTGCCCGATAACAAATCAATGCCAAAGTCAATATCCCTGTCGGGTGGCATAACCGGAGGATCCGCTGGAAATACATCAGGAAAATCCCTTACTACTGGAAGTGACTCCACGGTAGGAGTATCCACACTAACATCTCTCACAGAGGCCAGATATGCATTACACCCCTTCTCAACCATCCGTTGAGCCTTAGGAAATGAAACAAGCCTGCTAGGAACATAATCCAAGGTACCTCTCCACTCTAGCCGCGGTAGACCTTGCATAGCCAATGTCACCATCTTGGCATAACAATCAAGGGTAGCGTGATAGGGCGACAACCAGTCCATGCCCAAACAAAATCCACCATACTGAGCAATAATAAATTAGTTCTGGTCTCAAAATCACTGATAACAATCAAACACGACTAATACACGCCGTCAACAATAATAGAATTACCCACGGGTGTAGATACATAAACAGAAGAACTTAAAGAATCACGGGATACGCCCAAATACGAGGC
The DNA here is from genome assembly GCA_000715115.1 of Nicotiana otophora. NCBI lineage: Eukaryota > Viridiplantae > Streptophyta > Magnoliopsida > Solanales > Solanaceae > Nicotiana > Nicotiana otophora. The sequence continues at coordinate 51,266 of AWOL01S0007326.1, read as the reverse complement.
AAAATAAGATGACACATAAGAATAAGTGGAGATCAAATAAGACTGATGCATCTCTATGACAGACAAGAACAATACATGTGATAACCGAATTAGATGCAACTGCCTCCATCCTAGCAGGAAGGGCATAATATCTAGCATGACCTCCCCCTCTAGGGCAACCTCTACCTGTCCGACCTCCACCCCTAGCTGGCTATGCTGGTGGAGTGGCAACTGGTACAGTAATCATGGCCTGAGAAGCCTGAGGGACCTGTGGAATAGGTGGGGCCTGAGAGATCTTTGGAGGAACACACCTCCTAAGTCTGGGGCAATCTTTCACCATATGACGAGTGTCACCATACTCAAAACAAGCTCTCGGAGGACGTGGATGTTGTGAATGGATCGGGCCTGATCGACTGGACTGACAGTTGAAAGCACCCCGTACAGGACGTACACTAAACACTGGTGGTGCATAATAGGGATCCTGGGGCCTAGGAGTGGCCGGAGTACCGTTGGCGAATGGAAGTGCTGAATGAACATGGTGACTCCCATAACCCCTACCCTGACGAGCTGTAGCTGGGGCACGAGAACTGTTATACATGCCAGAATCTTGAGGTCTCTTAGCTTCTCTCTCTTCGTTCCCAGATCCGCATACCCTCCAATCTCCTAGCAATTGACACCACTTGCTGGTATGCAATGCCCATCTCTAGCTCTCGGGCCATACTGAATCTGATACTAGGGTGGAACCCCTTAATAAATCGATGAACCCGCTCTCGAACAGTAGCAACCAAGGCCGGTGCATGCCTAGCCGAATCGCTAAATTGGACCACATACTCTGACACGGTCATAGAACCCTGGCGCAACTGCTCAAACTCTGCACGCCATGCATCTCTATGACTCTGAGGAACGTATTCCCTCAAGAATATATCTGAAAACGGAGTCTAAGTGAGTGAAGCTGCCTCAACCAGACTATCCAACTCGTATGCCCGCCACCACTGGTAGGTTGCTCCTCTAAGCTGGAATGCCGTGAAATAAACCCCACTTGAATACACTATACCCATAGTACGGAGGATGCAGTGACATTCTTCAAGAAAACCCTGAGCATCATCTGAAGCCAAACCGCTGAAAGTGGAAGGGTGGTACTTCTTGTACCTCTCGAGGCTGAATTGTTCCCCCTCCGAAACTGCTACCTTAAACTCGGGCTGAACTGGGACAAGGGGCTACACTGGTATAAACTTTAAGGCATGGTCAACCTGGGCCCATGGCTCTGGGGAATGAGCAAGTGGAATTAACCCTGCCTGAGCAAGAGTGCCAAACATGCTAAAACACTGGGCAAGGGTCTCCTGAATTGCAGGGGTAGTAACATGCGTCTTGGGTGCCTGCTCTCCAACTGGAGCTACTGGTGGCTCTGCTGCAGCAGCTTGTGTAGGTGCTTCGGCTACACCACATGGTCTTACTTAGCCTCTGGCTCGGCCTCTACCTCGACCCCTGCCTCTTACGGCTCCAACAGGGGGCGTGGGTGTCTGATCATCCGATCCAGTTGTGCGTGTCCTCACCATCTGTAAGATAATCGAAAGACAAAGGTTTAGAATTTCGAAGTCAACAAATGCACACGATAAGGAATCAAAAAAGTAAACATTTTCCTAACAGTTCCATAGCCTCTCGAAGATAAGTACAGACGTCTCCGTACCGATCCGCGAGACTCTACGAAACCTGCTTGTGACTCATAAGACCTATGAACCTAGAGCTCTGATACCAACTTATCACGACCCCAAATTTACCCCCCGTAGGATACCGTGATAGCACCAAGTCTCTAATACTAGGTAAGCATAATAATATTTGCGGAAATACATAAAATAAAACTGAAGCCAAATTCTCAACATATGAAATAAATATAAAACTGCGACCCAATAATTTCAACTCCTAAAACCTGGTAGAAATAAGTCACAAGCTTCTAAGAATTTATTTTGAGTGTCTCAATACATTAGAGTCTAAAGACAAATCAGGAAGACAATATAATAAGGATAGAAGAGGACTTCGAGGTCTGCGGACGCTAGCAGAAGTACCTTGAAGTCTCCGTGTATAGCTAGTTCGCTGATACCTGGTCTGATAGAAAGTACCTGGATCTGCACAAAAGATGTGTAGATTGTAGTATGAGTACACCACAATGGTACACAGTAAATGCCAAGCCTAACCTCTGTAGAGTAGTGACGAGGTCAAGTCAGGGCCCTACTGGTTTAAAGAAAAAGTAAGGCAGAAGATATAATAATATTTTTGAAATGACTGAGGATTTAAACAATAAGACGTTTCAGAAAATATCAGCAGAGTAAATAGAGGTAAACAACAGGGGCACTCCCGAGGTACCGCCTCGCAGTCCCAAAAGTAAATATGCAGTACATGGGAATCTCTCGAGGTACCGCCTCGTAGTCCCAAAAGTAAATATACAGTACAGGAAAATCTTTCGAGGAACCGCCTCGTAGTCCCAAAAGTAAATATGCAGTACAAGGGAGATCTCCTGAGGAACCACCTCGTAGTCCCAAAAGTAAAGATGCAGCAGGCAGTCGGAGGAACAACAATTTTCAGCAAGAAATCTTACAGTTAAAGATTTAAATCAAATCAAGGAAAGCAGGTAAATCAACCAATGCTAAAACCACGAATCATGATCCAATTCGAGCTTAATGAAATTTAGAAATTCCAACTTCTACATTTGATGCCGAAACCTATCAAATCAAGTCCGATTGACCTCAAGTTTTGCACACAAGTCATAAATGACATATATACTTATAATAATTTTCAGAACTGGATTTTGACCCTGATATCAAAAAGTCAACTCCCTGGTCAAACTTCCAAACTTAAATTTCTATTTTATCCATTTCAAGCCTAATTTAACTACAGACTTTCAATTAACAATCCGGACACGCTCTAAGTCCAAAATTACCGTACGGAGCTATTGGAATCATCAAAATGTTATTTCGAGGTCGTTTTCACATAAGTAAACATCTAGTCAACCATTTCAACTTAAGTTTTCATCGTGGAGACTAGGTGTTCAATTCATTCCGAAATCTCTTTGGACCCAAAATGACTACCCCGACAAGTCACATAACAACTATAAAGTACAGAATGAGCAGTAAATAGGGGAACGGGGATGCAACTCTTAAAATGATTGAATAAGTCATTATAGTAGCGTAATATATGGCTTCAAAATATTTTAAACTAAGGTGAAAAATTGGAGGGATGATGGTGAGTGAGGTATGGCTTGTTTATATTGGGGGTAGGACAGAACATATTTTCAATATTGATGAAGATCATTTATCAATTCCTGAACTGGCAGATTATGCTAGGAGTTTTGAATTTACTAAGTTAGGAAAGACCTTTATGGTTCTATCTTGGGGAGGGGGGGTAATTTGTTTGAATTGAAAAATAATAGGGACATATATGGCCTTTCACTATTGTTATCCGATGGGGACACAATATATATTTATGTGGATGAAGACTCAATTATAGAGGAATGAGGTCTTATTAGTTTGTTTGGTAGTCAAATAACAAATATAGATGTCAATTTAAGTATAGTGGGTGAGCCTTTTAATGTACCTGTTAGCATTGAAAGAGGCAACATGGAATCTGATTGTCTTCTTACTCCATCTACTGTTGCTTTAAATGTTAGGGTGGGTGAACAAGATGCAGATGTAAATAAAGATGAGTATTCTTCAATAGACCGGACAAATACAGAGGAAGAAGAAGTTGCACAAGACCTAGCTATTAAATGAAGAAAGAAGAAGTATGAATGGTAAACTATTAGCAGATGAGCCATACTATGATAGTTCTGACTGTGATTCCTTTGATTCTGATAAGGAACCTGAACTTGTATCTGACGATGAAGGTGAATGGGGACAATTAAGTGGTAGAAGAAAGAGTAACAAGGTGAATTATGATCCAACATGCAAGATTGTGATTTGGCAGTTGGGTTTGGTATTTGAAAATATGACCGAGTTTAGGACAACAGTAACAAAGTATGCTTTGATGAAGGGAGTTGAGTTAGGCAAGTATGTGAATGAGCCTACTAGAGTAAGGGTTAAATGTAAAGGTGGCTGCCCATGTTTGATCTTTGCTAGCAAGGAAGGAAGAAGTAAAAATTTCACTGTCAAGACCTACAATCCAAGACACAAATGTCATAGGAAAGAAATCAACTTCCTTTGAAACTCAAAATATCTAGCAGTGTACCTCAAAGATAGAATTATCTCACAACCTACAATCAAAGGGTGGGAAATTCAAGATTTGGTAAGGAAAGATCTCGGTGAGTATGTAGGCAAGGTTGTGTGTTTAAAAACAAGGAAGTTAGTATTGCAGAAAGCTATGGGAGATCATGTGGCATAGTTTAATAGGATTCTTGACTACAGAGATGTCTTGCTCCAAAGTAATCCTGGTAGCACATGTGTAGTTAAGTTGACAGATACAGTAGATGGGAAGAAACAATTCAACTCTTTCTACATTTTCTTTGATGCTATGAAGAGGGGATTATTATAGGTTGTAGAAAATGTATATGCCTGGATGAATGCATTCTTAAGGCTCCTAATAGTTGTTGCCAAAGATAGAAATAACCAAATATTTCCAGTGGCATGGGCAGTAGTTACCCAGGAAAAAAGAGAGACATGGAGATGGTTTTTAAAGATTTTTCAAGAAGACATTCACTTGGGAGATGGTTCACAGCTCACTATCATTAGTGACGTGCAAAAGGTAAGTCTTTGTCTTTATATTGAATATGTATTTTATTACTATTATTATATTTTTAAGTACATGTTCGTTGTTCTTGAATGACAGGGACTGATATCTGCAGTTGAAGAAATACTACCTGAATGTGAGCATATGATGTGTGCTAGGCACATTTTAGCAAATTGGGCATAGAAATGGGAGAGGGATAGAAAGAAGGAAAAGATTCTTGGATTGTGTTAAGGATACTTAAGAGACAGAATTTACGAGAAAGCTTGATAGTCTAGCTCATCTAGGGAATGGGATTGTTGAAGACTTAAGCATATACAACAAGGAAAGATAGTGTAAGAATTACTTTTAAACATTCTCCAAATGTGATAGTGTAGACAATAATATGGCAGAAAGCTTTAATGCCTGGATCTTAGGCCTTAGGAACAAGTCTATATTCAACCTGTGTCATGTATGGCAATGTAGCCAGAAGCTAATAATCCAAAGGTTGAGCCTCTTCCAGTGTTGAAAATGCTTGGAAAACCAAAAAAGAACAGGAAAAATGAGGTTGGAGAAATCAAAAGAGCTGGAAAGTTACCAAAAAGAGGCATAACTATGACATGCTCAATCTGCAAGGAACCCAATCATAACAAAAAGGGTTGTCCAAAGAATCTCAATCCTAAAACCAAGGTTAAATCCCCACCAGAGGTAAAGTATTAACTTTTAAGTTATTTATGCCTCTAATAATTCATATAGCTCACTAATCGTAGTTCTATTTATGTACTAGTTTGCTGAATCACAACAATCCTCAACTGTTAATCTAAAGAAGAGAAATATAGGTGATTCTGGTACAAACAATAAAAGTAAAAGGGCTAGAAGTGGTTACAAGAAACCAAGGGTTGTGGGACATGGTGTATTTGTTTCGCAAAATGGATATACTAGTATTAATGTTAGTGTCTTAAATTTTAAGTTCACTATTTTTGTTAGGCAGAACAAGATCTTGTGCTAATGTAAGTGTGTATGCCTGTTTCAGCAAGGGCCGCCTAGCATCAGAACAATTAAAACTCCATTTGGTACTGTGATCAATTCAGCACATGTGACTGGTGACATTGGTTACCAACCAACCAAACGGCTTAAATGGAAAGGCAAGACATCTATAACTCAAAAACAACTCCAAGTCCAAAGTGCAAAACATCGCATCACTACTAGATCAAAGGCAGTTGGAATTCGAACAAGGGCACAAGTCAAGGAAAAATCTCCCTCCAAGATCCCATCTTAAATATGTTTTTGTTGGCAGTCTTAACTACTATTGTGGTATCTTTGAAATAAGGAAGTTGTGTTATTGGCAGTCATATCTTTTGAAACTGCTATTGGGTTTTCGTATTATGTTTTGGAATGTATTTAAAATAACAGTTGAAATTGGTACTCACTATATTGTTGTTCTTTGAATGCTGATGAAGAACATTTAACAGTGGATGAATTCTAGTTATTTTGAATAATGATTCATTGTGAATATCTTCAGTTATTTTCGTCTTTGTACACTATGAAATGGCAGGATAGTCTATGTTGTATGAACTAATTGAACCTATAAAAAGAGAGCAACGGAAACATCAAGAATTTGGAACATATCTGCCAACATATATATATATATATATATATATATATATATATATATATATATATATATATACATATATATATATATATATATATATATTCATAAATACAATACATTGAATAACACAAATAGAGCTTCTGGTGAGTACATTCATCAAACTAAAATACAACTGGAGACTACATTGATTGAACTAAAACACAACTACATCTTCTGACATTCCGTTAACTAGATTATAGACAAAAATTCAAATACATTATTATATTGCATAACAAGATAAAACACAATATTAACTTCAACACTTTCTTCCACTTCAATTGTCTTTGTTGATTGTTGCTCTTCTTTAGCAAACCCAATATCACAACATTTGCTTGCCTAGGGAATTGAGGGTCATACCACTCGAAATATTCACATGGGCTGCGCCATTTAGACTATGTGGAATCAAAATAAATAAAATTAGAACTTAGGAAAAATCAAATAAAATACAACTCATTCGAAAATTTCAGAAATTAACCTACACCATAGTACTTACAACCGAAGAATCTAAGCCCCGGATTGTCATTCGACCATAAAAGTTTTAATACTGGAGGACACCCACACACATAAAATAACTTCTGCTTCGAATTCATGAAGTTAAATTGGAAGAAGACTTAGAAAGTTGATGGCATGAATAAGGAAAGGCACAACAAATGTTCTTTAATGGATGAAGGGGTGTAGAAGAGTATAGAAAACAAGAGAGAAAGAGCCGTTGGAACAATCACATTTGGGTTAAAATTTATGTTCCACGCGCCCAACTAAGTTTGCATCTACTTCCTATGTCAGGTGACATAGAAAGAGGTATTTAAAGATGAAAAATTAAGTGAATGGGGGTATTTAGGACCCCGTATAATAAAAGGAGAAACTAAATAAAAATCGTCACGTGTAGGAGGGTCCCTAATATTTTTGCCTTTTCTCTACGGAGAAAAAACTCAATCGTAAACAAGGAAAAATAAGGGAATGATAGAGGAGACGAAAGTCATGAAGATGAGTTAGAGTGAGGAATTGACTTTCAGAAAAAGTTTAAAACGCAAACTATGTATTTCCCTTTGTTGTTTTGAATTTTAATTGTTTATGGGGGAATATTACAGCTCTAGTCCCTCGATTATTGCCTTTTTATGAATTAGGTCCTTGTATTAGTGGATTGTACATCTAAACATCAATTAAATAAAATGCATAATTTTAGTCCTTAATCAGCTAATCTTTTTTACTTTCACCCTTTCTTTTCGAGTTTCTTACAATGCTTTGTGCCCTATCCAAGAGAAAATGTCAAAATGGTTGAAGATTTTGGGGGTAAAGCGTAGCTGGATATTAGTATTAATTAGTATATATGTAATGTAATCTTACTATATCAGGTAAGGATTTTTTGTTTTCTAGTTGCTACTTCCCTACTAAGATTATTCTTATCTTTTATAATAGTATATACACTTGTATGAATACAAGGATACATTATTATGACATTATTTCATTGCCAAATTTGATAGGCTTGTTTCCAAAACAATCTTCTTTCTACATATTCTATAGTTTTGTGCTTCTATCTCTCAACTTAACCAATCTAGGTGACTCTAACTTCTTACCAGGTTGAGGTTTTTCTTTTTGCTCCCAGCTCACCCTGTAGCTGGACTCTCTATTCCTTTTTTTTCCTTGTTATATATAAGAAGCAAGTTTTGTTTCAGCTAAAATAGATAATTGGAGAATGACATATATTTTTTGTTATGGTTTCTTTTCTCTTTCTTTTTCTTCGCTTTCACTATCTTTAAACAAACAGTCCAATAATTAGGGGTAGGCATAAAATCCGAAAAATTAAATTCTGAACCGAACCGAATTAATTTGGTATTTCGGTTTCGATTTTTTAGATATTTCAGTTTATTTCGGTACAAACATTACGGTATTTCGGTAGTTCGGTACGATATACGATCTTGGATTTTTGATATTTCGGTATTTCGATATACCTAAATACCAAAATTGTTTAATCCAAGCCCAACTTTATTTTTATTTTTTATCCCAATAACCTTAAGCCCACACCCCAAAAGTCCAAAACCCCTATTTCTCTAATTCCTTACCCTTAGGCTTAGTCGCTTAGAGGCGGACAAGAATTTCAAAAAACCCTCACGACTTTGCTTGGTTGCTACGGCGGTTGGATTCACGAGTTACGACTCACGATTACAACCTCAGCGACAACGACTTCTCTCCTCGACGATTGCTTGTTTTCTCATTGTTGACCTTCATTCAGGTTCATAAGTTCTTCATTATTCATTGTTGATCTTCATTCATGCGAGCTATAATCACATTTCTAAGATATAACAATTTGTAGGCCCAGAATTATTAACTTCTAAAGTTGTTGTGGCCTTTGTATGTAGCTCTACTTAAGTCTAATAGAGTTACTATAGTGTTCTATATTTAGAGATGCGCTAGGTCATAGTTGTCAGAATTTATTCATCTTTGAGGTTTAGCTTGTTGTACCGATGTATTCAATAACCCTAATTTACTATTTTTCGGGATCTATGTCTACTATGTGTATTACATTACCAGATCAATGACGAACACATTGTAGTATTTTGATTACCAGATTAATTTGGACTAGTTTTCTTAGAGGGTTAGAGCTTTTGCTACAGAGTATTAGAGATTTTGTTACTACCAACAGATTACTGCGTAATCTACCTATATTTCTGTATGTTATTCTAAAATTTTGTCTTTTATCAAGCTTAATCATACTAGAAGTAGAAAATGACCACTTTATATATTTCCAGGAATGACAAACTAACTAGATGGGGAATAATTCAATTGTCCTGGCACAACTGGTCATAGTCCTCAATTGTTAATCCAAAGAAGAGAAATATAGGTGATTCTGGTACAAACAGTAAAAGTAAAAAGGCTAGAAGTGGTTACAAGAAACCAAGGATTGTGGGACATGGTGTATTTGTTTCGCAAATTGGATATACTAGTATTAATGTAAGTGTCTTAAATTTTAAGTTCACTATTTTTGTTAGGCAGACCAAGATCTTGTGCTAATGTAAGTGTGTATGCCTGTTTCAGCAAGGGCTGCCTAGCATCAGAACAATTAAAACTCCATTTGCTACTGTGATCAATTCAGCACATGTGACTGGTGACATTGGTTACCAACCAACCAAAGAGCTTAAATGGAAAGGCAAGACATTTATAACTCAAAGACAACTCCAAGTTCAAAGTGCAAAATATCGCATCACTACTAGATCAAGGGCAGCTGGAATTCGAACAAGGGCACAAGTCAAGGAAAAATCTCCCTCCAAGATCCCATCTTAAATATGTTTTTGTTGGCAGTCTTAACTATTATTGTGGTATCTTTGAAACAAGTAAGTTGTGTTATTGGCAGTCATATCTTTTGAAACTGCTATTGGGTTTTCGTATTGTGTTTTGGAATGTATTTAAAACGACAGTTGAAATTGATACTCACTATATTATTGCTCTTTGAATGCTGATGAACAACATTTAATAGTGGATGAACTCTAGTTATTTTGAATAATGATTCATTGTGAATGCCTCCAGTTATTTTCGTCTTTGTACACTATGAAATGGCAGGATAGTCTATGTTGTATGAACTAATTGAACCCATAAAAAGAGAGCAACAGAAACATCAAGAATTTGAAACATATCTGCCAATATATATATGTATATTGATTCATAGATGCAATACATTGAATAACACAAATAGAGCTTCTGGTGAGTACATTCATCAAACTAAAATACAACTGGAGACTACATTGATCGAACTAAAACGCAACTACATCTTCTTACATTCCGTTAACTAGATTATAGACAAAAATTCAAATACATTATTACATTGCATAACAAGATAAAACACAATATTAGCTTTAACACTTTCTTCCACTTCAATTGCCTTTGTTGATTGTTGCTCTTCTTTAGCAAATCCAATATCACAACATTTGCTTTCCTAGGGAATTGAGGGTCATACCACTCGAAATATTCACATGGGCTAAGCCATTTAGACTGTGTGGAATCAAAATAAATAAAATTAGAACTTAGGAAAAATCAAACAAACTACAACTCATTCGAAAATTTCAAAAATTAACCTACCCCATAATACTTACAACCGAAGAATCTAAGCCCCGGATTGTCATTCGACCATAAAATTTTCAATACTTGAGGACACCCACACACACTAAATAACTTCCGCTTCGAATCCATGAAGTTAAATTGGAAGAAGACTTGAAAAGTTGATGGCATGAATAAAGAAAGGCACAACAGATGTTCTTTAATGGAGGAAGGAGTGTAAAAGAGAATGTATAGGAAAAAAGAGAGAAAGAGTCGTTGGAACAATCACATCTGGGTTAAAATTTATGTTCCACGCGCCCAACTAAGTTTGCATCTACTTCCTATGTCAGGTGACATAGAAGGGGGTATTTAAAGATGAAAAATTAAGTGAATGGGGGTATTTAGGACCCCGTATAGTAAAAGAGGAAACTAAATAAAAGTCGTCAAGTATAGGAGGGTCCCTAATATTTTTGCCTTTTCTCTATGAAGAAAAAAATCAATCGTAAACAAGGAAAAATAAGGGAATGATAGAGGAGACGAAAGTCATGAAGCTGAGTTAGAGTGAGGAATTGACTTTCAGAAAAAGTTTAAAATGCAAACTATGTATTTCCCTTCGTTTTTTTTGAATTTTAATTGTTTATGGGGGAATATAACAGCTCTAGTCCCTCTATTATTGCCTTTTTATGAATTTGGTCCTTGTATTAGTGGGCTGTACATCTAAACATCAATTAAATAAAATGTGCAATTTTAGTCCTTAATCAGCTAATCTTTTTTACTTTCACCCTTTCTTTTCGAGTTTCTTACAATGCTTTGTGGCCTATCCAAGAGAAAATGTCAAAATGGTTGAAGATTTTGGGGATAAAGTGTAGCTGGATATTAGTATTAATTAGTATATGTGTAATATAATCTTACTATATCAGGTAAGGACTTTTTGTTTGCTAGTTGCTACTTCCCTACCAAGATTATTCTTATCTTTTATAATAGTATATACACTTGTATGAGTACAAGGATACATTATTATGACATTATTTCATTGCCAAATTTGATAGGCTTGTTTCTAGAACAATCTTCTTTCTACATATTCTATAGTTTTATGCTTCTATCTCTCAACTTAACCAATCTAGGTGACTCTAAATTCTTACCAGGTTGAGGTTTTTCTTTTTGCTCCAAGCTCACCCTGTAGCTGGACTCTGTATTCCTTTTTTTTTCCTTGTTATATATAAGAAGCAAGTTTTTTTAAGATAAAATAGATAATTGGAGAATGACATATCTTTTTTGTTATGGTTTCTTTTCTCTTTCTTTTTCTTCGCTTTCACTATCTTTAAACAAACAGTCTAATAATTAGGGGTGGGCATAAAATCCGAAAAATTAAATTCTGAACCGAACCAAATTAATTTGATATTTCGGTTTCGATTTTTTAGATATTTCAGTTTATTTCGGTATAAAACTTACGGTATTTCGGTAGTTCGGTACGGTATACGGTCTTGAATTTTTGATATTTCGGTATTTTGATATATCTAAATACCGAAATAGTTTAACCCAAGCCCAACTTTATTTTTATTTTTTAGCCCAATAACCTTAAGCCCACACCCCAAAAGTCCAAAACCCCTAATTCCCTAATTCCTTACCCTTAGGCTTAGTCACTTAGAGGCAGACAAGAATTTCAAAAAACCCTCACGACTTTGCTTGGTTGCTGCGGCGGTCGGATTCACGAGTTACGACTCACAATTACAACCTCGGCGATGATGACTCCTCTCCTCGACGATTGCTTGTTTGCTCATTGTTGACCTTCATTCAGGTTCATAACTTCTCCATTATTCATTGTTGATCTTCATTCATGCGAGCTATAATCACATTTCTAAGCTATAACAATTTGTAGGCCCAGAATTATTAACTTCTAAAGTTGTTGTGGCCTTTTTATGTAGCTCTACTTAAGTCTAATAGAGTTACTATGGTGTTCTATATTTAGAGATGCGCTAGGTCATAGTTGTCAGAATTTGTTCATCTTTGAGGTTTAGCTTGTTGTACCGGTGTGTTCAATAACCCTAATTTACTTTTTTCGGGATCTATGTCTACTATGTGTATTACATTACCAGGTCAATGAAGAACACATTGTAGTATTTTGATTACCAAATTAATTTGGATTAGTTTTCTTAGAGGGTTAGAGCTTTTGCTACAGAGTATTAGAGATTTTGTTACTACCAACAGATTACTGCGTAATCTACCTATATTTCTGTATGTTATTCTAAAATTTTGTCTTTTTTCAAGCTTAATCATACTAGAACTAGAAAATGACCACTTTATATTTTGAGGAATTATGTCATGGAGAAACAATCATATATAAACAAAAAATATTGCAGATTACAAATCCCTAAAACCGGCCACTTTATTAAAACAAAAACAACACATTAATGTTCTGCAAATAATTGAACAACCTTTAGACTAACAAAAAGAAAGAAACCTGACCGAAATACATGAAGGAAATTAATTACCTCCAGAGAGACTCATGTTTTGAGCGTGCGGCAGGCAACGACACTTGATAATTAAAATGTATTATTAATGAACGCAACGAAGGCTGAAAAACAACGTGAAAATTGCTATAGCTTGGAACTTCAAGAATAAATTTTTCGACCAAGAATTTATATGATGATGGAGATTAATTACCTTTAAAAAGCTTAGTGTCTGCATGCAACAATGGCTGAAAACCAATTATTAGAAAATTCAATGAGGCGTAAGAACATGTGGAATTAATTGGGTTTGTAACTTCAAGAATATGCAGGACATAATATCAGAAAAGAATGGAACTTGATTGAATTAGAATTTCATGCAAATCCATATTAGGAAAATATTAGTACAATTTTATCCAACATAAATATAATATGGCCATTAATTTGGCTTCTTTTCAAGTGGGAGCCAAGTTTTCATGACATTAGTCATGACATCATATCCACTATAACAAAATTTGTGGACCAAGTTTTCATGACATCATATCCACTATTAGACCAATAATTTCTTGCTATAAATAGAGGAACTTCTCCTCATTTGTAAACACAACAATTCAAGAGCTTTTCACTCTTGTCTTTTTTTCTCCTCCTTTATTTCATTATAGAGTATTTTGTAAGAGAGTGAGTATTGAGAAACACTTGTGTGAACCATTTCTTTGGAGTAATCTTGTGAGGTTATTCTCTTGGGATATTTGGGATTAATTAGAGTATTTACTCTAATTTTGTACTCTCTTTTGTATTCTTATTGGTATAAAATTGTTCCTCTCCGCTCGTGGACGTACGTCACCTATAACTCTTGCAAGGTACTCAAAATTTATTATGCAAAACACCAATTCTATTCATACAAATGGGTACATTACAAATAATTGAAATATAAGAGAATGTTGCTACTGCATTGTTAAACAAAATGAAAGCTACAAACTGTTTGAAAGGAATTATTTGGCAAATATGGGAAGAGCAAGTGTCACGACTCAAAATCCCACCACAGGCGTCGTGATGGCACTTAGTCTCTAAGACTAAGTAAGCCGATTTTAATTACAATTTAAGCCATTTTATTTAATAAACAAAACCAACAGCGGAAATAATTATAACACCTTCCCAAGATTGGTAATACTAGTCACGAACTCTAACTGAATACATATAATGATCACGAGGACCAAATATACAATACTGTTTGATTAAAAATTAACAGTACAATGAAATGAAGAGACTCCAAGGGACTGCGACGACCAAGCAGCTCCACCTTGAATCCTTGCGATCATACTCTAACTATGTCCGGGTCCGATACCTCCAATATCTGGCTCTGCACAAAAATATGTAGAAGTGCAGTATGAGTACACCACGGTCGGTATCGAGTAAGTATCAAGACTAACTTCAGTGGAGTAGAGACGAGGTACAGTCAAGATACTCACTAGTCAAATAACCTGTGCAATATAGCAGTATACAATAGTACTGGAAAACAACTAGCAATGATAACAACAAACTCAACCAGTGATATAAGAACAAGGCAACAAGAACATCATAACTATTACTCAGGCGAATAAGGAACACAAGTACAATCAATAAGTCAAGTCCTTCAAATATAAATCCTTCACATATTATTCTTTAAGATAAATATCTTTCGAATATACTTCTTTTGAATATTTATCTTTCAAATATACTTCTTTCCAATAAATATATTTTCAAGTAAAAGTCACCACGTGACACCTCATTTCACAATCATAAAAATTACGGGTCTCAACCCACTTTCATATTTTTCACGGCACCTCGTCCCCATATTTCTATCACCATCACACCAACAACTCACGTGTCAATAATAAAATCATCATATTTTTCCCGGTACCTCATGCCCATATTATTTTTATAACTGCACGGACAACTCACGTACCAAAATATCAATGTATATAAGATCCGCAGGATCAATTTATTTTCAATAAAGTGAGGTTAAAAATCTTTAAATCAAGTAAAGAATAAACAAAAAGATAAGTTTATTTTAGAATTTATTAAATTAAAGATATTAGAAATGTTTTTTTTATTTAAAACAACTCCATCATAAAAAACAAGTACAACCCAAAAATACAAATCCTCAAAGTCTCTTAAAAAAAAGTCAAGGTCAACACAATACATCAAGAAATACAAAACACTTAATATTAAATCAAATAATACATCACGGAAAACACAAGAATTTACAAATTTATGGAAAAATAAAATAACCAAAGGCAAGTGCAGTCATAGAGAAAAATCTCCCGAGGTACCGCCTCGTAGTCCCAAATCCAAAATAAACTCACAATCTTTCGTTCTATCACCACGGGAGCCTTTACATATTATTCTTTAAAAATTAATTTTTTCGAAATAGCATCCCGCATTTTAGCCACCCTTATTACATCGATGACTTCTAGTAGTCCCCTACTAGCCACGCATTTCAAGCCACCCTTATCTCACCGCATGACTTCTAGTAGTTCCCCTACTAGCCACGCATTTCAAGCCACTCTTATCTCACCGCATGCGTTTCAACACCCTGACCTTATATCACCGCATGACTACTAGTAGTTCCCCTACTAGCCAAGCGTTTCCAGCCACCCTTATCTCATCGCATGCGTATTAATATCACAATATTTCACAAATCGCACCTCAAGTGCCCAAATATCACATCATAATACAACTTGCACCTCAAGTCCTCACATATCACAACATATCACAAATTGTACATCAAGTGCTCAAATCTTACAACATATCACAAATTGCACATCAAGTGCTCAAATCTTATAACATATCACGAATTGCACATCAAGTGCTCAAATCTTACAACATATCACAAATTACACATTAAGTGCTCAAATCTTACAATATATCATAAATTGCACATCAAGTACTCAAATCTTACAATATATTACAAATTGCACATCAAATGCTCAATTCTTACAACATATTATTTTTCCACAATAAGGAGCCACAACTCGATTATAATGTGCACAACATCTTAACAAAATGTTCGGGAGTGAACAATTTAACCGAATAATATTACACAATTTGGCACTTTGCCTCAATCTCATTCACGGTCTTTATAATTCAATACCAAAATTTTAACAACGTGAACTGACAAGTAATTCATCCAGGAACAACACCTCTTTTAAATCACAACTTTAGGGAATAAATAGATTTATTCATCTAATTAACCAAATTTTCCATTTAAATTATCTATAATTAAAATCAATAATGAAAGTATTTTCCATAAAAATAACAACTCAAACAAACACAGAGTTCACATAAAAGTCAAGTGGAAATCACACCAAATTACCATATAAAAACAACCTCGGCAAACAATGAATGAGGCATGACAAATAAGGGATTTAATAAGTTACAATAATTTTTCCAACTTAATACTTAAGAGCATCTACGAATTTCAACCGATATAATTTGCACATATAAACCAAGTACGTATTTGTTACCTCGCGTACATGGTTTTCAATTACACAATTTTCATATAAGACTTAATGCCTAAGGGGTAATTCCCCTACTCGAGGTTAGACAAGATACTTACCTCGTTTCATAACCAATTTCAAGATTCCAATAAACCTGTGCCTCATGAATTCATGTATGTAACCTCCAAGTCTAGTCACAAATAATTCAATATACTCAACACGAATCGTAGGAATTAATTCAGTATAAAAATACAAATTTTCCAACAAAATCCGAAATTTAACTTAAAAATCGCATGTGGGACCCTAGTTTCGGAATCCGATGAAACTCACAAAATTCGACAACTCATTCAATTACGAGTTCACCCATACCAATTTTATCAAATTCCGATATCGGATTGACCTTCAAATCTTCATTTTATATTTTTGGAAGATTTTATAAAAACCTGATTTTTCTTCCATAAATTCACGGATTCATGATGTAAATGAGTATAGAATCATGAAATATAATCAATATAGGATAAGGAACACTTACCCCAATGTTTACTCATGCAAATCGCCCAAAAATCGCCCAAACCGAGCTCCCCAACTCTATGTTTTTCAAAAATGGTAGAAAACCCCCGTTTATAGGGCCTCAGCTGTTTCGGGAACCATAGGTAGCGTGGGGCGCTGCCTATGGCACTATTTACAGTACCTTTAACATCCAAGCGCCAGGGCTAACACCCCACGCTACCCTGGGTACTGGCCGCGACGAAAAATTATTCCTGACACGGAAATGGGCATAACATTCTCATACGATGTCCGAATTCGACGATTCTTTTTGCTATGACTCAAAAATTTCAATATGGATCTAATGCTTCAATCAAAATTGAATTTGAATCTCATTTGCTTAATGATACCAAATATTCGTGAAGAATCGATGTCGAAATATAGCTAATCAAGTCCGATTGACCTCAAATTTTGCACACAAGTCATAATACATCATATGAAGCTATTCAAGACTTCAAATAGTAGAAAGGAGAGTAATAACTCAAATCGACAAGTCGTTCGTTATATTATGCCCCACTTAAACATATGTTCGTCCTCGAACGTGCCAAGAGTTATTTTTCAAGCCATCAAATCACTATTCCATCTTACCGCACACATACCCGTGGGTGATCCCACGTCACCCTATTCGATATAAGCCCGACAACACCATCTCAATTGGGATTATCCCTTTTATCCATATTTGTAAACTTTAAGACTAAATTTCTTACACTCCAAACATTTTCAAAAGGTCTTATTTTCACATCAACGCACGGTATTAGTCTCAACTGGCTATAGCAACTCGTGCCTACGCACACATCAACTTTCTTGATAGTGTTGAGGTACTTCAAAATATTTTTGGGGTGTTACCTTCTCCTCCGCTTAGGATCATTCGTCCTCAAACACATAACATAACTTATCCTTTCTTTTGCAAATCTCACTCCCCAAAATTTTACTAACTCCTAAATTTTTCAAAAATTTCGGCAGAGTCTCCCCTGTAATTGGGCCTATCCACCTGCCAGAGTAACACCAAAGCAACTCCTAACAGTACCTCCACAACCCAACAAAACACCACAAGGTATATATCCATAACACTAATCTCAGCATTACAAGCATTGCATTAACATAATGATATCAGGACATGAAGCATATCATATGTATGCTCATCACCACATCTCTGGTCTTAAAAGCTGTTTATAATTAATTTCAGCATTATCAATTAATCTCATAATAACCAATACCTCATTTTGAATTTTTACAACACTGATAACAGAATGTGAGGCATGAAGACCTCATAAATATTTACCCAACTTAACGAGTCACATTTAACGCCACCTAGGCACTCACCTCGTAGGCTAAAGCTCAATAATTACAGCACAATTATGGCACATAAACACATAAAAGAATTATCACATGAGCCTATCAGGCATAACTCCCTATTAGTACCATAGTACAAATTTAGCTTCACAAAGGGAGAATTTAAACTCATAAATATTTCACCACAAATATCTCGTCCTTATATAACTTCCATCGCGGCTTGTAGCCCGGTTTAAATATTTCACATCATATAAAAATACGAGGATCTCGTCCTCAACTCCAAATCACAAGTATTTTGCACATTGTGCCAACTGAAATTTTCAATTTCTTTTCTTTCTTCTTTTCAATAAATTTTGTAAATAATTTATGTTTCACAACACATAATGAACCCCTATACCGGTAGGGCATATAATTCATAAAATTGAAATCAAATATCCCGAAATCACATCAAAACCCACTGTAGTGAGTAATAAAATTACTTTTGGACTTATAATCCTCAATGGTGCCCAAAAATAAAATTATAGACACGGGCTAACATCATCAAACCGTCCAACAAGGATAAACATATAAGTGGTTCACCAAATTACGATGCTCACCCATAAGCAGAGCATAATAGGAGGACTCACCTCAATATTTAAAACTGAATCATATTAGGGAGAATTATCCTTTTATAACAAATCAGGATCATACCTGTAACGACACCATCTGGTGTATTGGCCTCAGCCAAATCATAGCGATTATATCAACTGGTTGGGCCTCCACCTCTTAGACTCCCTCTACCCGTCTTTCCTCCACCCCTAACTGGTTGTGCACGTGGGGTAGTAGCTACACTGGGCCCATAGTCTGAGTGTTCTGATAAAATCCACCCCTCCCGAGTCTGGGACAATCTCTCATAATGTGCCTAGTGTCACCACACTCATAACAGCCCCTCTGAGGTCGTGGTTGCTCGTACTGAGTCTGTACCGGATAACTGAAATAACCACTGTAATAATCTCATGTCGGTGGTGCACTATAAGAACTTACTGGAGCACCCCGAGTAATCTGATGTACCACCACTGATACGCTGTGCCTGATAGGGCTGCTTATCGTGCGGATTGGGCGGTTAATTACTCTCAACGGTTTGGCTTAACGATTATCGGCTTTTAAATGTATTAATCCGCTAGCCACCCGATAAGATATCGGGCGGATTGGTATCGGTTTAGCTTTTATCGGGCGTTTTATCGGCCTAATTCAATCTATATTGTGTGCATTAATTGTTTGTTGACCGCCTAGCATACGAATTCAGAATAGAAAATTACACATTGAGTCCAGACATACATGTCTGTTAACGCCTACATAAGAATGATGTAGTGTGTCATGTGGTGTAGAGTGAAAAAAGTAGAACACATTGTAGTCTACATTACATCCCAAAGCAGAGTATGATATGATGTAATTAAGAAAAAATTAGTTCTAATGGATATGCCACTGTAACTCTTGCTAGCTATAACATGGATCATACAAGGATATCAAATTTCATTGAGATAACTATGTGATTGCCTGGGTTTAGATGCAAAGGAACAATTTCAGTAGTTTAGCTCATTAAATATAATGGTATCTAAGCTTTTATTAATTTATTCATAGCACAACGAAGCAAAATTACAATAAATGTGCGGTCCTTCCCTTTGTTTCTTGTTCATTTCTCTTAGAAAGGTAACAATATATTAATAATTAACACAAAGGCTGTGCTGGAGCCATACTTACAATTTTAAAAAGCAAATATATGAGTTTGCTTTTCATACTAGAGCACTAAGATGGAGTAATGGAAGCCTGGACGTCGACGGGATAGAGTACTGTGGGTGGTTGCTGTAGTGCTGGTTGAATTTCTACTGAAGCAGATTGAATTATGGTCGTATAAAGAGAACCATAATTCTGCCGGTGGCTGCTGGTTGAAGTTTAGGCATTAGGGTTCTGATTATTTAGGAATTAGGCGTTAGAACTTAGAGATAGAGTACTGGAAGAAGTGGAAGGGTTTTTGATATATATATATATATTTTTTTTTTTCTTAATGGGTTAATGGATTATCTGTTAAGAAAATTGAATAATCCGCCCCCAAATCGATAAGCCGTTAATAAAAAAAATTCAATCTGTTCCCCGTCCGTTAAACCGTTAACCCGATACCAATAAGCCATTAAGCTTCGGTTTCGGTTCGGTTTTCGATTTCGGTTCGGTTTTGAACACCCCTACCTGACACTTGAAATGTAGTAAAGCCAACCCCGTTCATTTCCACAATACCCATGGTGTAGAAAATATGGTGACATTTTTTCTCGAAATCCTTGGGCATCCTCTGTCGTTGTGCCACTGAAAGTAGGTGGACTATACCTCTTAAACCTTTCAATTCTCTTTTGTTCTTCTTCCGATGCCCCTGGCCTGACCTCAGGCTGAACTGGAATAACAGGTTGTACCGGTACTACACCCGGAACCTGACCAATGTGAACTTGCTCCTCTGGAGTCGTGGTAGGAGTCTGAGCTACTCCCCAAATCTGCGAAATATTTGATGCAACAGAGATCAATCCCGCCTGAGTTAATGTACCAAACATACTCAGGAAATGTACTAAAGTCTCTTGAAGTCCGGGAGTAACAACATGTGCTTTTGGTACCTATCCCCCAACTGGAGCTACTGGCGGCTTCTCAACTGCTGTTCTGACAGGTGCTCTAGTCGCGGCACGTGCCCTTCCTCGGCCTCTACTTCGGCCTCTACCTCTTGCGGCCCTAGCAGTATACGCGGGTGTCTGCTCAGCTGACCCGATAGCACGTGTCCTCACCATCAGTGAGAGAATAGAGATACAAAGGCTCAAATTCCAAATTCAACAATTTCCGCATGACACGAATGAAAGAAGTGAAAATTTCCTAACAGTTATGTAGCCTCTCGAAGATAAGTACAGACGTCTCTGTACCGATCCGCAAGACTCGTTTGTGACTCGTAGAACCTATGAACTTAGAGCTCTGATACCAACTTGTCACGACCCAAACTCCCACCACAGGCGTCGTGATGGCACTTAGTCTCTAAGACTAAGTAAGCCGATTTTAATTACAATTCAAGCCATTTTTTTAATAAACGAAATCAACAGCGGAAATAACTATAACACCCTCCCAAGACTGGTAATACTCAGTCACGAACGCTAACTGAATACATAGAATGATCACGAGGACCAAATATATAATACTGTTTGATTAAAAATTAACAGTACAATGAAATGAACAGACTCCAAGGGACTGCGACGACCAAGCAGCTCTACCTTGAATCCTTGTGATCACACTCTAACTCTGTCCGAGTCCGATACCTCCAATACCTGGCTTTGCAAAAACATGTGTAGAAGTGTAGTATGAGTACACCACGGTCGGTACCCAGTAAGTATCAAGACTAGCCTCAGTGGAGTAGAGACGAGGTACAATCAAGACACTCACTAGTCAAATAACTTGTGCAATATAGCAGTATAAAATAGTACTGGAAAACAACTAGCAATAATAACAACAAACTCAACCAGTGGTATAACAACAAAGCAACAAGAACATCATAATTATTACTCAGGTGAATAAGGAAAAAAAAGTACAATCAATAAGTCAAGTCCTTCAAATATACATCTTTCACATATTATTCTTTAAGATAATTATCTTTCAAATATACTTCTTCTGAATAATTATCTTTCAAATATACTTCTTTCCAATAAATATATTTTCAAGTAAAAGTCACCATGTGACACCTCATTTCACAATCATAAAAATTACGGGTCTCAGCCCACTTTCATATTTTCCACGGCACCTCATGCCCATATTTCTATCACCATCACACCGACAACTCACTTGTCAATAATATAATCATCATATTTTTTTCCCGGCACCTCATGTTCATATTATTTTCATAACTGCACAGACAACTCACGTACCAAAATATCAATGTATATAAGATCCGCAAAATCAATTTATTTTCAATAAAGTAAGGTTTAAAATCTGTTAATCAAGTAAGAAATCAACAAAAAAATAAGTTTATTTTAGAAATCATTTGAGTGAGGAAAAATAACATTTCCATTAAAATAAAGCATCAGATAAACTACTGATTTGGATATAGAATTTATAAAATTAAACATATTAGAAATTTTTCTTTTATTTAAAACGACTCAATCATCAAGAACAAGTACAACCCAAAAATACAAATCCTCAAAGTCTCGTACAAAAAAGTCAAGGTCAACACAATACATCAAGAAATACAAAACACTTAATATTAAGTCAATTACTACATCACGAAAATACAAGAATTTATAAATTTACGAAAAAATAAAATAACCAAAGGCAAGTGCAGTCATAGAGAAATATATCCCGAGGTACCGCCTCGTAGTCCCAAATCATAAAT
The DNA here is from genome assembly GCA_000715115.1 of Nicotiana otophora. Taxonomy (NCBI): domain Eukaryota; kingdom Viridiplantae; phylum Streptophyta; class Magnoliopsida; order Solanales; family Solanaceae; genus Nicotiana; species Nicotiana otophora. Next base: position 28,760 of record AWOL01S0007326.1, on the reverse strand, counting down.
AAATTCACAATCATTCGTTATATTACCACGGGAGCCTTTACATATTATTCTTTAAAAATCATTTCCCCAAAATAGCATCCCGCGTTTTAGTCACCCTTATCACACTGCATGACTTCTACTAGTCCTCAACTAGCCACGTTGTAACGACCCGACCGATCGTTTTGAGCATTTACGCTCCTTTCAACTATTTGAGGTCTTGCATAACTTCGTACGCGGTATTATGACTTGTGTGAATTGTCGGTTTTGATTTTAAGGTATTTCGGAGTTAGCTTGAAAGAATAAATTTTATGTTGGAAGCTTAAGTTGAAATAGTTGATCAAATATTGACTTATGTGTAAACGACTCCAGAATAGAGTTTTGATGATTCCAATAGCTCTGTATGGTGATTATGGACTTAGGAGCGTGTCCGAAAAATTATTTGGAGGTCTGTAGTAGAATTAGGCTTGAAATGACGAAAGTTGAATTTTTGAAACGTTTGACCGAGGGTTGACTTTTTGGCATCGGGGTCGGAATCCAATTCCGGAAATTGGAATAGGTTTGTTATGTCATTTATGACTTCTGTCCAAAATTTGAGGTCAATCGGACTTGATTCGACAGGTTTCGGCATCGAATGTAGAAGTTAAAATTTCATAATAGACTAAAGTTCAAGTGAGTTCCCACAAGACCCAACTTCAAATGAGCATTACTCTCATGATACGAAGTTTTATATGGTGCATTACCTATAAAATTAAATATATTTGAATCTAATTTCTAAAGCTTTAAACCGTTCGTCATTTGGACATTCCTACAAAAGGTTATGACCAAATTACCAAAGGCTGAAAAAATACAATTTTGCAACCAATTATGCGATCGCAAAATAGTGCGAACCGCAAACTGGTCGCAGAATGGACCAGAAGAGCCCAGTTCTGGGCACCAATTTTGTGATCAACTTTGCGGCCCGCATACCCATTCAGCGGTCCATTATGCGACCGTAGACCTGCTTTCGGATGGTTAATTTTTCTATTTTCATAACCCGACCACATTTTGATAAATAGGCTTTGGGACTCATTTTGGAGGAAAAATATGACATTTTTAGAGAGAAGGGAGAGTGTTCTAGAGGGAGGAAGAAGCTCAAGTGCTTTGTTCATCAAGATCTTGTTCAAGCTTTAACATCCAACAAGAAAATATCACAAGATCTTCACCCAAGAGGTAAGGTTCTAACCCCTAGTCTTTAATTTCGAGTTTGGGTAAAGATGGGTGATTAAGAGTATGATTCTTGGGTATAATAGTATTATTTATACATATCAATAAGGTTTATAGAAAGATTGTTGAGTTCAAATGGGTAAAGATGCGTTGAAAATGGTCGAAATCTTCAAAGACATTAATTGAAGATTTAAGGGTCGAGTTGATGTCGGAATTTGGTGAAATTTATATGGTTGGACTCGTGGTTGGATGAGCATTCATATTTTGTAACTTTTATCAGGTTCCGAGAGGTGGGCCCTATAGGCGATTTTTGAGTTAATTTCGGATTTTATTGAAAATTTAGTATCTCCTTATGGAATTAATTACAATAATTGGTATTGACTGAATCAAATTAATTGCGGCTACATACGAGGCTTTCGGAGACCAATTCTAATGGCAAGGGCATAGCAGAATAAAGAATTACACGGTTTGACGTAAGTAACAATTATAAATCTGGTCCTGAGGGTATGAAACCCCGGATTTTGGTATCATGTGATTATTTTGGAGGTGACGCACATGCTAGGTGACGGGCGTGTGGGCATGCACCGAGGGGATTGTGACTTGGTCCGTCCCGAGAATCTGTAAAGTTGAATAATTTGTTGTTAGCTCTATGCTCTCTATGCGTTGATAAAATTTAACTGTAAATCATGTTAGAAATCATGCTTATGCTATGTGATAGTATTGTTGAAACCCACAGAGGTCGCGTACTTGTTGAATTGCATGCTAAATTCTATATGTACTCAGTCTCAATTTTTACTTGCACATTTTATCTCAGTCTCTGTTATTATTATTGATACATCATATCATTGTTGTTTGGGCTGATTTCATGATTATTGAGATCCCGAGATACTGGAGAGATTTATGACTGAGTGAGGCCGAGGGCCTGATTGTGAGATATTAATACTATAGCACGTGAGTTATCCGTGCAGCACGTGAGTTGGCCGTGAAGATCCTTATATTATACTATAGCACGTGAGTTGGCCATCAGTACGTGAGTTAGCCGTGTGGATCCTTATATTATACTATAGCACGTGAGTTGGCAGTGCTGCATGTGAGTTGGCCGTGCGGATTCTTATATTATACTATAGCACGTGAGTTGGCCGTGCACCACATGAGTTGGCCGTGCAGATCCAGATATTTATATTATGGCACATGAGTTGTCCGTGCAGCACGTGAGTTGTCCGTGCATATTATAGTGCTTGGGTTGTAGGAGCTCCTCTGAAGTCTGTACACCCCCTGTAAGCGCGGGTACCCATTGAGTGTGAATGATGAGGGCTGGGAGCCCAACGAGTGATGAGGGCTGGAAGCCCAGTGAGTGATTGATGTCCTGAAAGGTTTTACTTGATTTCCATTTGTTGTTGCATCTAGTTGTTATCTGTCATTGTTGTGAAATCTCTGAAAGATTTTATATACAGATTACATGAACATGAATTGTATAAAAATTGATTTGACATTAAACTGCCAGATTTGAAAGCATGTCTATTCTTTGCTGGAACTACTGAATATGAACTGTAGTTGTGTATATCGTCACTATCTTCAGTTCTTTATTTATTATTCTTACTTACTGAGTTGGTTGTACTCATACTACACCCTGCACTTCGTGTGCAGATCCAGGTGTTCTTGGTCATAGTGGGTGTTGATTCTCTCGCACAGTTGACTTTTATTGGAGATTCAGAGGTAGTTGCCGTGTTTCGCGGACCTTGTCTCTTCTTCCCTATCTCCTTCTTTATTGTATTTGTTCTCAGACTATTATAGACCGTATTTTCCAAACCTGTATTCAGATTAGATACTCATGTACTCAGTGACACCAGGTTTTGGGAGTGGTTGTATCGGTATTGAAATATTATATTTTCAAACTTAAGAGAAATTGTGGTTTATTGAGATTTTCGGCTTGCCTAGTATTGAGATAGGCGCCATCATAACGGGTGAGATTTTAGGTCGTGATAAGTTGGTATCAGAGCTTTAGGTGACATAGGTCTCATGGGTCATGAGCAGGTTTAGTAGAGTCTTGCGGATCGGTACGGAGACGTCTGTACTTATCTTCGAGAGGCTGCCGAACCCTTAGGAAAATTTCACTTTCTTGTATTGCTCGGATGGTAAGCACCCTCCACTTCCAACCAAGAGGTTGTGAGTTCGAGTCACCCCAAGATCAAGGTGGGGAGTTCTTGGAGGGAAGGATGCCGAGGGTCTATTGGAAACAGCCTCTCTACCCCAGGGTAGGGGTAAGGTCTGCGTACACACTACCCTCCCCAGACCCCACTAGTGGGATTATACTGGGTTGTTGTTGTTGTANTGGGTTGCTCTGATGGTAAGCACCCTCCACTTCCAACCAAGAGGTTGTGAGTTCGAGTCACCCCAAGAGCAAGGTGGGGAGTTCTTGGAGGGAAGGATGCCGAGGGTCATTTGGAAACAGCCTCTCTACCCCAGGGTAGGGGTAAGGTCTGCGTACACACTACCCTCCCCAGACCCCACTAGTGGGATTATACTGGGTTGTTGTTGTTGTATTCTATTGTGCGGAATTGATTCAGCTTGAAACATAACTCTTTGAATTCCTTCAACGCATTCGTATGCGCTGTCACGAACCAAAAACTAACCCCAGTCGTGATGGCGCCTATCGTGGAACTAGGCAAGACGACTCATTTCCAAAACAAAAATGATATTTTCATTTCAAAGAAAATTTCAAGGTTATTTAACATAAAACCTCCATTTAAAGAGTTCAAATCAAAGAAAAACAGAAGTGCGGAAAAGAAAAGCCCGACATCGGGGTGTCACTAGTCATGAGCATCTACTACAATCTGTCTAACAATATCAAGGCTAACTCAGCCTGGAAAATAGCTAAATACAACTAGAGGAAGATAAGAGGGAGAAGAGCAGGGGCTGCGGTCGCCAAGCAGCTACCTTGCTATCCCCGAGAAAATCTGCAACCAAAATAATCAACAACCGCTACCGTGTCCAGCTACACCTGGATCTGCACACAAGGTGCAGGGAGTAACGTGAGTACGCCAACTCAGTAAGTAACAACAATAAATAAAGACTGAGCAGTAGTGACGAGCAATAAAGCATATAACGTTCATATCAGGAAATCTCAGTAAAATACCACATGCCCTTAAAAATCAGGATTTGAATCAAACATCTCGTTTAAACCCAGTTCCAATAAAAATCATTTTAAAGATATTTTTCCAATAGTTTTTCAAACAAAGGCTCAATGCAAAGGTGAGAAAAAAATGATGAAATCATAAACAGCCACTCGGGCAAACCTCACAGTCACTCGTGTCACTCGGGCATACCTCACAATCACTCTTGCCACTCAGGCATACCTCACAATCACTCTTGCCACTTGGGCATACCTCACAATCACTCTTGCCTCCCAGTCACTCAGCACTCGGCACTCGGCACTCGCACTCAGTAGGTACCTGCGCTCACTAGGGGTGTGTACAGACTACAAATGGGCTCCTTCAGGCCAAGCGCTATAATCTGCACAGACAACTCACGTGCGATAATAATAAAGTATGTTGTAGGCGGACAGCCCCGATCCACACTCATCCTCACCAATCAGGCCCTCGGCCTCACTCAGTCA